>PVKE010016449.1:0-26241 GCA_004027555.1 Craseonycteris thonglongyai | reverse complement strand
TTATCTTTAAAGCCACAGCTAAACAATCCCATAAAAATGAGAAAGTGACTTACGTTTTACAGAGCCCCTCAGTCTTCTTAAGGGAGTAGAGAATTTACCATAGGCTACTGCCAAGTCTTCTTTAATCTACTGTCATCTCTCATAATTGTGGATACATTTATTTCCTTTGTAAAAAGGGAGTATATGCTGATGTGATGCTTTGGGCAGTATTTAGTGTCATTGTTCTGGGAAGCAACTTGGTGTAGTGAAAAAGACCAGAGACCCTGGTATCAGACCAACAGGAAGTCAAATTCTGGCTCGGCCACTTGTCAGCTAGGTGACATTTAAGTGATAAATTTAAGTCTGAGTTTACTCATCTATGAGTCGTGAAAATTAAATGAGATGTATGTAATCTGTTTAGCCTAATGTCTGGGACATAAGTGTTCAATAATTAAGGGCCATTGTTATTCTTTCTTGCTAATGATTTAATTCTGTTGTTGTAATCACCTAATTCGTAGTCTTTAGTGATTCTGGAAGAGGAGTCATCCAGATTTAAAAAAATAAAAAAGTTAATTTGTTCCTCTGGTTGGTATCAGATCAAAAAGCGAGGCTATCTGTGATGTTATTATTTTTGATGATTTTTAAAAAATGTTTAAAGTGGAAGAGGAGTTAGTAGATCACCAGGTATATATATACATACAAAAAATGAATAGTAAAAGCACTGAAAATTCATTTTAGAGACAAAGGAGATGCAGTTTTTAAAATGGAAAAGATCAAGGATAAAATAAAATACTGAATATGAACACAGGTAGTGTTAATTACAATCGATGCTTTGGTGTATAAATTGGAGGCATATGCCACTTTACATAGATTGTGTTATTTTAAATGTATCTCAAATATTGACTTTGAATGGATAAAATATGTTGAAGAAAACTAGAAAATACTCTTAAACAGCACACTAGATCTTTCATAAAACAAAAATATTTAGAAATTGATGTGCTTCTTGAACTTAAATCAGAAATGACTCCATTTTTGTGAAAGATGATTTACATTGTTGGAAGGACCCACATACTCTAAGGAAAGTCCCCAATATCCTGGAACCGATGAAAGAATTCTCTAAACTCCATTATTTTCTTTTTCTCTGGGCACCAATTAGATTCTCTGGTATCCAGATGATTCACGCCTTAGGCGGATTCCATAGACAATCAAACCCACAGCACAAAGACCAAGCACGATGGCCCCAATCACAGGAAGCACAATTGTGTAGTCAGACGAACACTCGTCCACTAAGAGAAAAAACAAATACAATACAGCGAGTAAGGTTTGATGAGGATAGACCAAAAAGTAGACAAGAAGAGTAGGAAGAACACACCATTTGGAATCAAACCTGGACTTGACTTTTAACCACCATCAACTGTGTGAACTTGGGAGTGTTACTTAACCTTGCAATCTTCTCTCTTTGTTAAAGTAAGCAAGTAATACATAAGATTGATGGAGGATTAAATAAGATAACCTGATCTTTTCAGCAATTAATAGATATCTAATAAGATTAGCTATGTTTTCTTCCAGGCATACTCTCTGCAAATTGGGATGTGCTTACATAAAAGAGATTGTATCACTAGATTACACATAATTTCTTGAAAATATGTGATGTTTATTCATTTTATAAAACATTTCGTGTCACACTTAAAGTTTTTTTAATTGCTGTTAGTGACCTAAAAATATTAGAAAATAGACGTAATTATTTATGAGAGCTTAACTGTGAAAGTTTGTAAATTAGTCAAAACTTTTTTTAAAATTCCATTAGAGAGTATTTAGTTCATTTAAAATGTAATCAGTCTTTACCAGGAGAAAGATAGGGAGCTCTGGGGATTAAGGGGAGTTAATTGAATACAAATAAATGGAGAACTATGTCTATACCTTATTCAAGGATAGATAAGAGAATATATCCATGAGGTCTTTGCATGAACCAATGCTGAAATGAACCAAGGGTCACCATTAACCCAATTCTTACCTGAGGTCCAAGAAAAAAAAAAATCAGGAGGGGCCAAGGGAAAAGGAGTGATAATTAGAGACTCCAGGGGGAAAAAAAAATCTGTACAGGACAGGAACTGTGTTTGTCATACACTACTTGATTTGGCAGTGGAAAATATTTACATAACTATAATATATGCCTTATTAATTTAATAATAAATAGATATATGACTATAAAAGGGAAGGTATAAGAGTATTAAATCCTTATCTGCTGATAAATTAAACAGTAAAATAAACTTTTTAAAACTTTTTAAAAGAATGATGGGGATAGCCACCATAACAAATGGTTAAAATTAGTTAAAAGCTCATTCATTGTCTCTTAGAGAATGGATATGGAAATAGTGCTTTTCATTTAAAAAAAAGGAGCTATTTTCTACAGTAGTACATGATAATTTTGTTATGTATATTTCTTAGATAAAAAGGAACACTGAGAAGTTCAGAATATAAAATAATTTGAAAAAATACAAAAAATAGTTAAAACAGGAAGGGGTTGGGAAAGTGGGAGGGGGAGTAGGAAGGGGGCATCAAATATACGGTGATGGAAAGTGAGCTGATTCTGGGTGGTGAGCACATAATGTGATGCATAGACAATGTCATGTAGAATTGTACACCTGGAAGCTACATAATTGTTACCAACCAATGTCACCCCAATAAATTTAACAATTAAAAAAAAAGTTAAAACAATACATAAAGCACATACTTATTGACCCAGCAATTCTACCACTAGGAATTTATACAAAAGAAATATTCACATAAGTACACCAAGATATGTTTGTTGCATTAGTCTCCCATTTTATGAGAGCAAAGTGGACGATCTAAATATCCATCAAAATTCTTAAATGGTGCAGTCATACAGTAGAATATAACATAGCCATTAAAAAGAATTGTGGCAGGCCTCAATGTTTTTTTCTGGGGGACACTATGCTCTTTCAATTTGCAACTTCAACTTCTCACTCTTTCATTATAACATCTTATTCATGAGCTATGGTGATACAGAATTCACATTCTTATTAAGTAATTCTCAGCATAAACAATTGGTCAGTAATTTCTCCCTATTCCTTGAATTATGTTTTCTGTGTATTTGATCAAATGCAGGATCTGGCAGAAGTAACACCCTTTTTAAAGTAGTGTAGTGTGCTTGAATGTGATATTGTGATGTTACAGAACTTTGTAATAAAAGATTTGGTATAAATTACCAGCTCATAAAAAAGGGGGTGTTACTTCTGATGAACCCTGTATATTTATTTCTCACCCTTCTTTTAATTTAATTTTAGAAAAATGTGATAAAATGTGAGTACATAATATGAAATTCACCATTTTAACTGTTTTTAAGTGTACACTTCAGTGACATTAAGTACATTGTCATTGTCGTGTAGCCATTCCATTGTGTAACCATTATTGAGGAATAAATTACAACCATTTTAAACAATTTACTCTATGGGGCAAAAACAAAATTCAGTCATATACGTAGGCTGTCCAGAAAGATTCCAGCCATGTAACTATTCCCTTCATACTGATAATGGCTGGATTTTTTTTCTGGACAGCACTTGTATTTATACACATTTGTTAATCAAAGTCTGTTTTTTAGGCAATTTATATGTAATTTTTTAATCATAATATAATGGTGAAGACCAAGAAACAATAAAAACAAGACGAGTTAAGCAAATTATTGTATAATGTTGATAGTATATTCATGATAGCAACCATAATAATGATACTTTGTACCTTTAATTGCAAGGACAGGTAAGAAGGATAAACAAATGATTTACTCTGTATGCTTTCAGTAGATAAAACAATATTCATGAGAGGGAAACACATAAAAATTAACAATGAAGTAGGTTATCTCCAGGTGAGCATAGGTGAAGGTTTCTATTATCTCTTGGGGGATTTCTATGCTCATGAAGGGGGTTGTGGAGAGAGAAGTAAATTTAGGACATCCTACTCACAGCAGAAGAGAAAAATTGAGTTGAAACTAGCTGGATTGGCAAGCAGCAGAACTAAAGGATGTTAGAGAAGCCAGACAAGGTCCCTGCGAGGTTTCCCAGAATCACTCACAGCCACTCCAGCTCCGGCTCAGAAAGCCATGGGCAGGGCTCCTGGACTAGGTCTCTGGAGCCAGGAGAGACTTGGAGGCAGCATGAGACAGAACCCCGCGGGCAGAGGAGGGTACTTCCAGACACGCTGGCTCCCCATAGTGTCAATCCCAGCACTTTTCCCCTGGGGATCTTCCTTGGCTGTCACAGCAAAAAGTGAGGCAATAAGGCATCTGGGCATTTATTTACTTGTCTTTCAAATGAAACATTTTTTCTTTTTGGTCACTGGAATAAGTTTAAAGGTAATTGGCTGGGGTGGGGTGCAGGTAGATAATAGGAGTCCAGACAGCAGCCATCAGCCCAAAGAGCTCATTGAAGATGGTAGAAAGAAAAATTAGGGGATGCCGAGATAGATCAACAGGTTGAGTGCTTGCCTTGCAATGGTGAGTCCTGAGATCAAGTCCCAGCCCAGGCCGTGCAAACCCACATGCTGTACTGTGGCATGCCTCACATACAGAAGGTCCCCAGTTCGGTTCCTGCTCTGCGCAGCCCCACAGCCACCTGCGTGGAATGAAACTACCGGTATATCGAAACTAATGATGTGCAACTGTGAAGACTGCTCTGCCCACTGCCCCCCCCCCCACGTCTCTCAAACAATAAAATAAATCTAAACAAGAAAAAATGAACTTAAGTGAACTGTCTTATCCCTCTCCTCTTGATTTTAATTTCATTTCTTTTCCCATCAGCTGTGGGAGCAATTTCTATGCACTAGGAAAACTTTCCTGTAGTCATGCTGCAGGATGGCTAGTGGCACAGGGAATAAACTCATGTTCTGCAGCATAAAACCTCAAAGGACACTGGAGGCAGAATGGAAATGAGAGTCCAAGAGGGAGGAGATGGAGAGAAATGGCATCTCTCCAAAGCTAAGCTCTCGCCGTTAAACCTGAGACACTTTGGAGAACACTGGGACCTCATAACCCAGATTTGTATCAACATTTGTTGTAAGGAGGAAACAGGAATTTCCTGACACTCTAGATATCTTCAGGGATTCTTGAGGTTCTCTTGAAGCTAGGTGCTACATGCCCTTCCCAACCTCTCACTTCTGGGAAAGTGAAGAGAGCTAAAATACCTCAAGGGAAAGCCAGTACATGCCCTAGATAAACAGTGGTTATAGCGTTGTTGCCAACTTTCACAAACGTTCTGTTAAACACAAGTGGCACATCTGGAAAGTGTGGAAAAACAAGAAACTTCCTCAGTAAAAGCAATGAATATCCAGAAGTTCACATCTCTCCCCTTTATCTGAAATAAAAATCCTGGTTCTCCTAAACAGTCAATGTGATAGAAAATCATGAATAACATCCCAAGCCTAATTTTTCTAGAACTTTCCTTTCATATATCAATCACGCTAAATCAGGAATTTCCTAATTTATAATATTTTGGTAAATGTTGGCTAAAATAGGGAAGTGGGTGATGATCTGGGTAGATCTGCTTGCCATTTCTGATAGTTTAAGGCTTTGCCTGCTCCCCTCCCACAGTAGCCCAAATGAAATTTATATAAAGGTAGATTAGAATCAAAGAAAAATAGAGACAATGCAGAAAAAAAAATGTTCAGAAGGCAGACAACATTGAAGGTGAAGAAATTGGAGAACTAACACTTATTGACCCTCTTTTAATTGCCAAGACCTTTAGTACATGATTTACATTAAAAAATATAAAATATTAATAAATTTTCTAGTTTCTTACTATTAATACATTACAATAGTATAGAACATGTCTTTTTAAAAAATAATAGTCTACCAAGACCATTTGTAATTAAAGTAAGTCAAAATTTGGGCAAAATTCAGGAGTTCTGAAATGGACTTTTTAAAAAGTAATATTTAAAAAACTGGATATTGAGACTTTTTAAAATGTTCAAGAAAAATCAGTGCAGTTTGAGAACGTCTTTCCCGCTATTCTCCTTTTGGGCATTTGCTTTGTCCTCACAAGCCCCTTGTCCCCAGTTCTCACAGCCAGCCCTGTATTATCGGTTGTGGAGGATGGAATTCAAGTCCACTGGGCACAGTCTCCCTAGGCTAACAGGAGGAGGGTGGGGCCACCTTCCAGCCGGCCTACAGAGGGCCCTTTGGTGAAACGTTAGGTTTCCTGAACAGATTGGGAGGGTGGGACAGTCAATCCCCTTCACTTCAGGCTCAATAGCAAGCCAGAATTCCCAGGGCCTTAACCTTGTACATTCTGCAGAAGCTGGGCCTTTACATGCGCTCATATCCTCTATTGGGCCTCTTTCTGGCCACCAGGCAAGCTGTTAGCAAAATGATAAGCAGTCCTGTGATACTCAGGCCCACAGCCACAGGGATTTGTCTCCTGTTTCTGTCACTGAAGCATTCATCGGCTGTAATTGAAGTCAGAGTAACAGGTGTTACATGCTGGCCACAATGCTGGGAAATGAGCCTGCCCCGCCCTGTCTGCCTCAGCTTCACAGAGAAGGAAACCCAGGGAGAGACAGAGCATCGGGGCCTCCACCTGCTGCCTCAGACACACAGATGGGTGCAGATGAGTGGGGAAAGGGTCCACATCATGACCTGGACCAAGTACAGAACTGCAGATACCCAAGCCCAAGAGGTTATGATTCAGTGAGTTGGAAGTGGGGCCGGAGTGGTGCTGATGCAGCTGGGATGCAAATCCAATTGTGAAAAACACTGGTTTGGTCTAGAGGGTCAGGATTAGAACTGTGACCAGTCCCAAGCCAGGGTAAGCCTTGGAGCCATGGTTCCCAGCCCCAGAAACAGTGCCCCGCACCAAATCACGTGCCCAAAGTTTTCTATCCAAACTCTGAACCTCTTAAAGGGGCTGGCTGCTGGACAGTCTGGGCCTCCTGGTACGTGAGAAACCGTTTTGGAGGCTCTAGGATTTTAGGGAGGAGGGGTTGACAATGTGGGAGTCCGGGCCTACTGTTTGGGATGACCAGGCTGAGCGTTTACACTCACTGGATTCTTCTCCAGGTCTTTGTACTCCTGTTGAAATGTCACCCATTGGTCAGTGCTACCCCTTCCCCGCAACACCGTGTCCTTTTCTGCTCCCACAGCCTTGTGTCCATACATCTTTTATAACACCACACTGTATGGGGACTTTATTATTTTACTTGCTCCCTTTTCCCTCTTCTCTTACTCTCTGGTAGAAAATATTATTTACAGAAGGATATACATCCTCACAGCTGAGTGTTTCTTGAAATCAGAAGCACAAAGCCTGGGAGTGTGACACGGAGCTGAAGCAATAATAGTGGAGTGAACAGAAGAAATCATTTGGAGGTAGAATTGGTAGGGTTTTGTGATGATCTGCACGAGAGGGTGAGAGAGGGAGAGGAAGCGATGGAAAGTCAGCTTTTCTACATCTCCCTGTGGGCTACGCTGATAGAGGCTTGGGTGTGTGTTGCTGAAAGGTTTTGTTTCTCTCCTTGGCCACTAAGGTTTCCCAGAGGGGTGGGGTAGGCAAGTGTGTACCTCATTTTTTAGATCACATGATAAATTACAGAGTTTTTCAAACCTTCATAGGAAATTTTTAAGAATTTCCCCACATTGAAAGTTTTGAGACAAGATGACAAAATGAGAACAACACCTACTAGCAAATTTCAATATTTAATGTCAGCACTGTGGGAAAGCCGGGATGGCTCAGCGGGTTAAGTGCTTGCTTTGCAGTTCTGGGGTCCAAGAATCGAATCCCAGCCCCGGCCCATGCAGATCCATATGCTGAACTGGGGTGTGCCCCCAGTCTGGTTCTTACTGGGGTAGTCGTCCCATGTGGGAGGCCCCCAGTTCGGCCCCTGGCTTGAGGGGGCATGCCTCCCCTGTGGGAACCCCACCACACACGCACACACACACACACACACACACACACACACACACCCGTGGATTCTTGCTCTGTGCAGCCCTGTGCCCACCTGTGGAATGAAACTATGTAGAAACACTGATTATGTGCAACTATGGAGACTGTTCTGGGCCCTCCCCCTTCTCTCTGTCTGTCTCTCTCTCTGTCAAAATAATAAAAATAAATCTTTAATGTTAGCTCTGTGGTAAAGGTCCAAAATGAAGGTACGATTGTAAGACTCAGATAAAACCTGCAGAAATCAGGGGACCGAATACAAGGAACACTTTAATCCTTCCTTGCCTACATGCTTTCCAGCAAGTGTATCAGAAGGTTTCTGCAGATGCATCTTTAACTTTATAACAGAACTCAGAGAGAAATCAGATTCACATTACAGAAATGTAATTCATAGCTAAACTTCTAGCTAAATTTGTTTATGATAATTGGGAGGTACTTGTAATGTCACTGAGTTATTATGAGAGGATGCTTTAGAAACTGAAGTTCAATCTCTGGAGAGCTGTAGAAATCCTGTAACACTGTTTTCCCAGCAGAGAAAAAAGGGCTTTTTTTTTGAAAAACACCCTGGTCTGCCTCTGACTTTCTTTCTAGGACTTGCTTCCCTCTGTGGTGGTTAAAACCCAAAGCAGAAGTTGCATGGAACTAAGACTAGCCATGAGGAAGCACTAGCCAGGTGGCACAGTATGAGGGGCCCAACAGAGTGTATTTCTTTTTCTTTTTTTTTTTTTAAAGATTTATTTATTGTTTTTGACAGAGAAAGAGAGCGAGAGATACAGAGTCAGAGACGGAGAAGGGGGAGGGCCCAGAACAGGCTCCATAGTTGCACATCATCGGTTTTTCCACATAGTTTCATTCCACAGGTGGGCGTGGGGCTGCACAGGGCAGGAACTGGACCAGGGTCTCGCCCATGTGAGAACTGAACTGGGGGCACTCCCCAGTCCAGCATATGGGTCCACACGGGTCGGGGCCAGGATTCGATCCTCAGTCCCCGGGGCTGCAAAGTGAGCACCTAACTCACTGAGGCATCCCGGCTTCCCCCAGAGTGTATTTCTATCTTTCTCTTTTCCCTCTGCATTTGGGAAAGAGTCTTCTGAAATATTGAATTTTAGACATCACTAATACTAAGGATCTTTAACATATTCTCCAAGTATACCTGCCATTTACAGTATCCCACAGCTTATAAAGGGGAGTTTGCAGGTGGTATTTTCTGGTGTGTGTGTGTGTGAATAATTTAGAATGTATGTTTGGTCAGACATGGAGAATCTATTCTGCGTGGGAAAGCAGTGGCCATGAGTGGGTTAGTGTCTAGTTTTGAGGTTGGTACTGACTGACTCCTAGAGAAAGGATAGGAGAGAGGGTTGGCCAGAACAACTTGGCCTTGAGAGCTTTGTAGAATCACACTGTTCTAGGAAGCTCATGTGATTCCTATCCCTTCGACAGTTTCAGACCAAAGAAACACTAGAAATTACCCCTGGGTCTCTGACATTTATGTCTGTGACACGCTGAGCCCTTCACTTACCATTTCCAAAGTGGTCATCTTCGAAATCAAAGGCTTGGAGTTGGACATTCATTGTTTTCAGTTGAAGGTGGGCTGATAGCTGAACACTCTGTTCACTCACGCACTTGAATGAATGCCCAACTACAGTCTCAAACATCATCACAGCACTTTTCATTCCTTGGTAAATTTTCTCTGAAAATACAAAGGTGAAATAAAATCATGTAAGAATCTTGGCATCTAGCTATTGAGTTCCAGCTATTGCTGGGTGGCCCGTGTGCTGTCAAATGGCCTTCCTTTAGTTATGACTTTCTGGAGTTCTGCTTTCTCCTCATGAAAAATCGCCCTTGTACTTTTTGGGGACTTTTTCTGGTGCTCTGTTTGGAGTATAAGGGGGAAGCCTCACTTACATTGGAATATGATAACACTGAAATGAGAACTTCAGGAAATGTTTTCTTCAGTTATTTTAAATCATTGGGACAGAGTTGGTGGGGACTATTTTTAATGTTTGAAGACTACAGAAAAGTGCCCACAAAAACTTCAGAAATAAATCAGAGCAGAGACATGCAAAGTCACCACACGGAGCATATCGCCACACGATGAATACAGCAAAAGGAGAAACTCAGGCCATCACCAGGAAGGGTTATGTATCCATCCACGGGAATGCAGAGAAGGGAGGGGCCCATCTCTGCCCACCTGAGTGCTATCAGGGAGAGAAGGGTCTGCCCAAGGACTGGCTTTGTTTTATGACAGGGACACATACTCTTTTTAAGGAGGTGTATGCTTCAAGGCATACAGAGTTAAACATATTATCATATAATTAACTTCTGATTATACTTTGGCTTCATAAATAGAAGAAAACTCACCGGCTAGAGGGCCCAACTGTCTGTGGTTCCCTGGGCAGTTACAGTGAGAAATAGTCACATGATACATGGACAAATGGGCATTCTGATTTTATACCTCAATGTCATGACCTTGGTTTAACATCTGTCTCCTTGAAGAGACAGTCATTACCTAAGCGGGTGCGGACAGCTCCCAGGACTGAGGACCAGACTAGGCACTTCAGTGAGTTCACCAAAGTTAGGCCTCCCAGGGATACCCACAGGCTGTTAGTGAGGGAACCTGGAGGTTTCCCTCTTTCCTGACTCTAGGGGTATGATTGTCTGTGTCTGAGATAACATCACACAAGAAGGGGGGGGGCCTGCTCACTACATGCCAGGTGCTGTGCAAGTACTTTACATACAGTCTCTTTTTAATTCTTATCAACAATTTCTTTGAGAAGAGTGTTACTGTCTCCATTTTGTGGACTAGGAAATGGAGAGTCAGAGAATTGAAAACATTTACCTAAAACGAAACAGCTAGAAAGCAGTATTTGAACTCAAGCTCTGATTCTAGAGCTTGTTGTCTTACCCGCTATGCAGTTGTATTTCCTGCCCATGACCGTACGCTCCTGAATTTGTACAAAATGTCCTACACAATGTACTGAATGATCCGTGCACACTACTGTACCATGTGTTATCCTGTATCATACTGAATCCCAGAGCCATCTACTGCTACCACTGCTATGAACATTACAGTGGTCATTACTCTTACTAATACCACCCCCCAGCACAGGCATGGGAGTTATCATAACTGTGACTACCACAATTCCTGCTGCTACTGCTAAGCCTTGATTATTGGGGCCCAGTGTTGTTTTTTCTCTTCCCTCAGCCTCTCAATTAGTTTCTGGCCTGACTTGCCCTTCTCCTGCCTCTTGAGTCGTTACTACCCTATTACTGGCTAAAATGTATGTATGCCTGGTGATAACAGTAGCTAACTTATTTTAGCATTCATAACATTTATTCCTATGCCTAAGGAAGTTCATGTACATGAAAGTGAGTTGTCGAATATGACATTTTACTTACATTTAACCAATAATCATTGACAACAGCCTCTGCAATAATATCAAGATAATATAGCTAATATTTTAAATAGACGTTTTGGCACCTTTCGTTAGTATAAGTTTCTTAATAAGATAATAAGTTTAAGCCAGTCAAAAGACATTGTTTTGGAAAGGAGAAAGCAGATGTGAAAACTCTTGCATAAGTACCTGGCACAGAGAAAACACCCTACAAACAGCTTGTTAGCTAAGTTTTGGCTTTCCTGAGAAACATTTGAGGTCTCTGAAAAACTCCCCCAACTTGACAGGGAGCAATTCCTTTCTAGAAGCAAACACTGTAAAAGTTCTTTCAACTTGCCCCATTATGAGCAATCCTCCAGACAGTAGCCACAGGCAATTGTTATAAATGGAAATCTGATATGTCATTTTTTTCACCACCAAACCTTTTCATGGCATCCTTGACACACTTCAGAACACAACCTGAAGTCCTCCCCTTGCCTTGCCCACAGGCCCTGCACACTCTGGCCTAGCTGCCCTCAGGCCTCAGCGGCTGCTTTGTTCACTCTCTTGGGCCAACGGGCCCCTGCTGGTCCCTGAACACACTAGCAAGTTCACTCCTGAGGGCCTGTGCATCGCTGTTCCTGCCACCTGGAAAGAGCTTCCCCAGGTCCCCAAATGGAGATATCTCTCTGCTCCCCTCAGGGCTTCACTAAGGTCCTACCTGAAGTACCCCTCTAGTCCTCTCCACCCCCACTGCTTGTGTTCGCTCATGGGGCGCACCACTACCTCACTGCAGATTGTATTTAATGTGTCTGTTTATGGTCCTCTCCCCCCGCTGGAATGTAAGCTCCATGAGGGCAGGGACTACGTTTGGGTAAGTATGGCTCTTCAGTGCTTACTCCAGGGTATGGCACCTAGCAAGGCACTAACTACATATTTTGGTAGAATGAATACGCGATTCCATGGGTAGAGGATAAACTGGACAGCAAAACTGTCCAAAATCACTGTCTTCTTTATTGTTGATAATGATTCCTGACATAACAAAATCCACCCTCCTTCATGAGCAAACGAGCAAACTGAAGTGCACAAAGATGGAGGAAGTGCTCCCAGAGTTCCATCGCGAGGTCCCCTCAGCTTGTTTTCCAAGAGCAGCAGCAGCAAAGACTCGCAGACTCAGTGGGAAGAAAAAGGAGCTAACCAGACACATAGTGTCATCACTAATGGAGCAGCCTTCCCTCACTACTTACCTGGATTTGAGACTGTCAAATAGGCTCTCACTTCACTGATATAATAGGAGTTTTCATCCTGTAAAACAATGGCGTGTTAATCTTTGGGTGGCCTCTGTTATGTTCATGATCCTGGCTTACAAACTGTTTAGGCAGGACTTCAGCTATTGAACCCTTAATATAGGGTTTCGGGGTGTGTGGGCACAGAGCCATATTTGTGTTAGAAAATTTCAAAACCAGTAACTACACCACTAAATAAATAATTAAATAGATAGCAGTGGCTTCCTCTAGTGCATTCTTGTTGCTAAAGCCTGAAATTCAAATTTCACTAATACAATTGAGTCCATTGGGTTGGCCCAGTTTCCCCCGCTAAAATGCAGATATATGTGGGAGGCTCGGAGGGCCACAGGGGAAGCTTTTGCTAGTAAGTAATATCTTAGGGTAGGGATTCAAACTGAGACCAGTCGTCCATAAGGCCTACCATGGGTAGACTTCAAGGGCTCCATAAACCCTCTAGGAAAAATACTTTATTTAAAGTTTTGCCTGCATTTTCCTGGGTAGACTATCAAGTACTTTGAGCAGATTAATGGGTTCATGTCTCCAAAATGGTTAGCTGGGGCCACAGTGAGTGCTTCTCGGAGGAAATGGTTTGCCCTGAGCTCATTGGGTGTTCTCTACAAGAGGACCCCTGGCGGTTATGCTCAGAAATAGAAAGCAGTGTTCCACATTTTATGCAGGAATTGTCCTTTTGGAAAAACAAAACAAACAAACAAATGAATTACAAAACAGCCCTATAACCTCAGAGAAGTTGAGGGTGTAACACAAAAGAAAGTGAGTAGAAATATGAAAGGGTAAGTTGAAAAGGGAGCGTTTTGTTGTTGTTGTTGTTGTTTTAAGTATGTAATTTATAGTGTTATGGCTTTTAAACATTCATTAGAAAACTATCCACAAGTAAGAGGTGTAAAACATGGTAGAGCAACCCAAATCAGAATCTGAAACTGAATTACCTGTAGTAGTTTCAAATCTAGTCATTAAAGAAATTTAACAATAATAATTTTGACTATATGATAGTCCATTTGTGGATGAAATTATGATTCCTTACACAATATAAGAATTTCAGAAATACAGACTGCTTCAGTAAAGGTCATAGCCATTCCAGACAGAGGCAAAGCTGAAAAGAAAACAGGGCATGAAATAGGATTCATATTTGGGAAGTTCTAATTAGTGCCCTCCCTGTGGGTGTTCACATTTGAACTCTGACAACAGTTCTCAGGAGTCTATAACCTAAAAGGGACCCATGAACTCCTGAGATGCTCTGGGGAAACACCAGGAAGGTTAGCAGCACTAGATTTTCAGACCTCAGCTGACCAGCACACTGCCTGGCCCTGATACCCCTCCCTCCTGGGTGAGAATTTCTCCCAGAGTCCTGGAGCTGCCCTGCCAACCAAGTGGGTGAGAGAGGGGTCGTGTTGAACTCAGAAAAATGAACTCTACACGATGTTACTGAATGATGTTTTTTTAAACAAACTATCCAGGCAGGAAGGAAGTTGGGGGTGGGGGAAAGGAGGTATATTTATCCTGCACCTGAAGAGTCTGAACAACTTTGAGCCAGTCACCTGAATCAAATGAGACGCTGTCACAGAAAGATTTTCAGATTTTTTGTAAAAAATGGGAAATGAGAAAGGAAACCCATCTCTCTAACCCTGCTACACGCCAGAAACGATGCTCAGCACTTTTACATATGGCCGCCCAGTTCAACCTCAGAGTAGCCCGACAAAATAGAAACCGAGGCTCAGAGAGAAAGCTAACGACTTGTCCATGGTCACTTAGAAATAACATGAATAACTGCAATTTTGATTGCACAACATCAAGTAGCAGTTAAGGAGGCAGATATTTCTTTACATTTCTGTTATTGGCCTTACTAGTTGCCTCTTATCTCTCACTTACTCTAATGTTCTTCTCATACAGATTTAATGGAAAAAATGAAATAGCCCTTTATATGTCTTCATCAAAAGTGGGAAAATATTTTAACTGTAAGATGTGGAAGAAGACACAGAAAACTTAGGGTCAGAGGGTCCAAAGGCAAACTCCTTCCAGGAATGTTTGAAAGCTCCTGGTTAGGTACATCCTTGCCAACATTAGGTACTGTGCTATTTAAAATTCTCTGTTAATTGGATTAATTAAAAATAGTATCTTGTTATTTTAAAAAGTGAGACAATAAAAAAGAAGACTGCCTGTTCCAAGGAAAAAGAAATATTTACTAGCCTACTTCACTCATTAACTTCTATGCTTAGCCCCTGTTCACTGAATTTGTGGCTGTTTGGGGGCATGGGGGCTTCACCAAGTTCTCTTTTTAGATGCAGAAATGCCTCCAAAGCACAAAGGCTGCTGGGAACTGTTGTCTGCCATGGGCCTCCCTGCTTTCCTCTTGTTGCAGACTAAGTCAGCCATTTGGGGAACAGGTGCTGAGGAACAAGGTGAATTTGGTTGGTGAGGCTCAAAGCAGCTACTGCCACATTGGGGACCATGGAAGGCACGTGGAGGGAGCAAGGCCCTGCTGCTCCATCTAGCTGCACCCGGGCAGGCGGGCGGGCACTCTTTCCCCCGCCCACACCTCTGAGGTAGGACTTCCAGAAAGTCAGGACATCAGCACTTGGGTGGAGTGTGAGCAAACAGAGTCCAGCCTGGAGGCATCACAAAGGCAGGGATAGGAGGCAACAGGAGACAGGGAAGTGGCAAAAAAAGAGGTTGAGAGTGCCAAGGAAACGCCTGCGGGCAGTTCTGCCAAAGGCCTGGCAGCTGTGCCCACCACTGAGTGCCACGGACAAACGCTGGAGGTTTCAATGTCTTCCCTCAGGCAGTTATTCACATGGGCAGCGGTCTGGGTGGAACCCAGTCCTGAACCAAGTGCCTACATCCTCTGTCATTTGGCTGACATGACTTTTTAAAGATTCTTGACACCTCTAAAGTTTAACCTCATTTGTCCAGGGGTAGAGCACGTATTCTGCCCTGAATGTCCTTCTGGCAAGAGGGATTATGTCTTTCCCATTTGGTACTGAGAGGAAATCATTGACTTCTCAAGTGCATCTCCAACCTAAGGAGAAAAATGTATACCAGGACTGTAAAAACTTTGAGACCAAGCTAACACCAGCAGCAACAATAACAACCCCCTTTACTGAATTGGGCTAGAATGTTTATTTATATATATAAGTTCCTAACCCTCCCAAGGGTCCTACTACATAGGTGTAATTATTGCCATTTTATAGATGAGGAAACAGGTCCCACTAGCCTGGGATCATGCAGCTAGTAAGTATTACGGTGGAGAGTCATTCTTGTTTTTCTGACAACAAAGTCTATACTCATTCCTCTCCAAAATCTGCTAACCAAGATCCCTCTAACATCAGGGGTCACCTTAGACCAGTCAGGAGGAGGCCCACACAGAGCCTCAGCTGCATGGGTCTTCTCAGCACCTCCTCCTTAGCTCTTATTCAACCTATTTGATAGACACTTGGGGGCAAGAAGGGGAGAATCAACATTTTCTCTTCCTGATATCTGCCCATTTCAGTCATTGTGATTAGAGCTACTGGTTATTGAACACCTACTTTCCACATACTGGACAACGCTCTTTACAGAGGTGATCTCTAACTCCTTTCCTCCATTTTTCAAATGATAAGGCAAATCTCAGACAGGTGGAGTTGCCTGCCTGAATTCACAAGAACAAGTGACAGAATCAAGTTTGCAGCTGAGACTCTGACCTCACATCCATGTTCTTTCCTCTCTATTCTGCTGCCTGCCCACTTCTGGGCGATGGTCTGGAAAACCCTGTGCTTGGTTAGTCCCTGAATTTTGCCTGCTGTGGTTGGAAAGACCCCATTCTGATATTTGGTTTGGGTCTTAGAACAATCCTGTTTCTCTAGTGCCACTGGGAATTCCTACGGGTCTTTTCATCTGTACAACTTCCTCCTTTGGGTGGTTTGCCAAGGTCACATGTGTCCAGGTTTCCCAAGACCAAGTCCCCTAAGAGGCCTCAAAGGCCTTCTGAAGCGACACAGAGGAGGCTGAAGGGGGAAGAACAAACATAAGATGTCGCCACTTCCCTCTTCTCCATCTCCATGCCCCTCGTTCTTATCAGAGGATCTCAAAAGGCCCTGAGATCTATAATATTTCCCCTGGAGCTTAAAGTGAAGTGTGGGATTGCACCACTAGGCCCCGGGGGGAGGGAAAGGGAAAGCGATGCTACATCCAGTTAGGGGAAAGGAGCTCAGCCCTCACCTTGGTCAATGTGAGATTCACAAATCCACCCTGGAAATTCAAGAGAAGGTTGGATTCTTGGGAGCCACAATTCCCAGAGGCTTGGGTCGTGTTCGGGTCGATGTTGAAGTATCTCTGGCGTGAAAAAACCTAAACCAAATAAAATAGGTCAGCTCAATGAGCTATAGGAGAAAACTCTAGGTAGAAAGCCAGAAGCACAGTGAGTCTGAAGCTCAAGGCTACTGGGTGTTCAGTTGAGAATTTCAAATTCCCCGGATGACACCTCACATTTCCAAACTCCTATGCTCAAAAAACTTTTTAAAGGAGGCTCTCTCCCACAGAAAGGAGTTGCTGGGTAGATCATTCATGGTGTGTATACTCCTGAAAAGCTCCACAGACTTTAATATTTGTTAAATTACACATGCTGAAAGGTACTACAGGAAAAGTTTGCTATCTAATATGTTTTTCTGTTTCAAATGGAGAAGTTTTAAAATGAAAAACTATGCAAAAAATTCTATCATTTTTATGACGAAACCTTTAGTAAATCAAATTATCTTAACCCCATGGCACCCTCTCCAAACTTCTTGTTAATCTGGATTTTCCATATTAGTGTCAAAGCTGGCTGGAACCCACGGAGACTATCTAATCCAAGCTGGTCCAACTTGCGGCCTGAGGGCCACATGCCGCCCAGGGTGGCTTTGAATGCGGCCCAACACAAATTCATAAACTTTCTTAAAACATTGTGAGATTATTTTGTGATTATTATTATTATTTTTTAGCTCATCAGCTATCATTAGTGTTAGTGTATTTTATGGGTGGCCCAAGACAATTCTTCTTCCAATGTGGCCCAGGGAAGCCAAAAGTTTGGACACCCCTGATTAATCCAAACTTCTCATTTCTCTGGAAAGTCGAAGAGGCTTGGAAGTCATTGGGGTAGAGCAAGGCAGGGTCAACACTGAACATGCTGCAACACTCTGCCTGAGTGGGCTAAAAGTGGGGGGCATGTATATTTAAATTTTGAGTGTGTGCCTTCCTTTCTACAAGCAGTCACTGTCAGTTTCTACTTTCATACATATTCTCAAATAGAGTCACCTTTTAAAGCAACACCTTGGAGAAAGAGGAGCTCACAATTATTTGTTTGTTAAGAGACATGGAGTGCAGGAGAATGTTCCTCAGCAAACTTCAAACTATTTTGAGGATAGTATTATAGTCCTATGGACCCAACTTACCGACTCCATGTCTTGAACTGTCAACTGTATTCCCATCTCTGCTTTGATACAGAGCCTGCTTCCATTAAGAACTTGGTAAGTTCCAGTCTTGGCTGTTGATGGCTGAGGTGCAAGAGTTGGCCTGGGAGTTGTGGTGGTAGATGAGGTTGTTTGCGTGGTAGTGTGTGTAGCTGTGGTTGTATCTGGAGCCGGGGTGGATTGAGTGGGCCTCTGACTGGTTGTTTGCATGGTATTGCGTGTAGCTGTGGTTGTATCTGGAGCCGGGGTGGATTGAGCGGGCCTCTGACTGGTTGTGCTGTTGTGTGGTGAGGTGGACAAAGTTGCTGGAAGGGTGGTCTGGTTACTGGGTTGGGTGGTCTTCCCAGTTGTGTGGTTGACAGTCAATGGGCTGATTCCAGTTGTATGGGCTGGCGGGGTGAGAGTGTGTGACCTGGGATCAGCACTGGGGCCAATTGTAGCCTCAGTGACTATAGCAGTCGTGCGAGAGGTGTTGGGTGTGGTCAGGGTTGTGACGAGGGTGTGGATTATTGGACTGGTGGACGGAGTACTGTTTTTGGTTACCAGGGAGGTTGTTGTCAGAGTTTTCACTGTTGTGTGTACAGTTGTGGTCTCAGGATTAGAGGTTGTGACAGCTATTTGAGAGGTAATGTGATCATCATCTGTTGAACTTGCTGCTATAGTTTGGGGAGGCACTTGGTTTGTGGGTTGCAGTTTTGCTATGGTATGTACTGTAGCTGCACTCGTGGGTTGAGAAGAGTCTGTGATTTCTGGAAATGCTTTTGCTCTTGTTTGACTGCCATAAAGCAAAGTCACTGCAAATTAGGAAATGAAAGTGTTAACATACCAATGGCTCACAAAGCCCCTCCCCCACTCCCATTTTAACATTTCTTCATTAAAAATTGACATGAATATTTCCAGATTTGAGGGAAATTTGCAAGGATACACTGATCAAGTGAAGATTCCCCCAAGATTCTACTATGAGGCCACAACTGTAATGTTTTGTTTGCAGCCATGTTTTTCACAGGGTTGTGATCACACTGCAGACATTCTTCTGCATCCAGCCCCTGGGTGTGGTAGTAACACAACAAGTGATCATGCTCAGCCACATAGCTAAGTATCCTTTCCTTTCATTCCCCAGACAGTGCTTAGATAGAGGTGTTCCTAGGTAGAGCGTTGCTGTGATGAACTGACAAGAGCTGGGGCCGCATGAATAACGGTAATGAAGATTTACAAAAAGTTGTATAGTTTGCACAGAATCATATAATCCCAGATTTGAAAAGGATCCTAAAGATCATCTAGTACAAACCCTAATCTGATGTCTGAATTGGACCTATGAATATTTGCCATGTGTTCATCTACTCTACTCTTTTTTTTTTATTATTGCTGATAAATGTATCGGGGTGACATTGGTTGGTAACAATTACATAGTTTCCAGGTGTATACCATCTGCTCTACTCTAAATTATCTCCAATGATGAAAGATTCAGAACCCTTTAATTTTTTTTTATCTTGTCACCAGTTTTTCTAAATATAGACCAGTTCCTGTTGTTTCCTTCCTTAACCTTTTGAGTAGTCCAGGCTTTCTCAACTAAGTAAGCAAGGAAAGCCATAATTGCACTGATAAACCTAGTGAGCTGTCCTTCATGTTTTGGCTTATTTTCCAGTTCTTCAGAGTCTTCCCTGCCTTCCTTATACCAACTACTTACCCACCCCCCTGGTTCTCCATCACTGTGTTATATTTTTTGCATTCACTGCACTAATCACAACTTGTAAATGTATAAGGGCACAGTATTCAAATATTTAACAGTAAGCCTGGCCAGACGGTGTGTTCCTGCAGAATATAAGCTCTGATTAAATAAATGTTTATTTGTTGATTGTACATCTCTTCCATTAGACTGAAAGCAATCTTGAGGTGGGAACTGTATATATATTTTTTCATCACCAGTGCCTGCACAAAGTGTTCAGTGGATATAGGCTAGATGAATAAATAATGGAATGGGTAAGTGAGGGTCATGGGATTGTAGACCTCTCGGATTACTGTAAGGCTCAAAAGAGTTGGTTTAAGTGACAGCCTTCATGGACTATTAAGCAGTATGTATTGTTGAAGGTTCTCTCATGGGCCATCCATCAAGGGCAGAAGGCCTCTGGCTATTTTTCAACCGACAGAGTTCTATCCCTGTCTCCTTCCAGGCACCTAGCAAGCCAGAAAGGTAGACAAAGTATAGGTGATGTTTCTTGGGAGTTTATGATCAGGTACAGTGAGAAATGGCTTTGTCTCTTCAATGCTGTGATTTCATTGTATTTACTTTATAGTCATTGGAGCTGTAGTTGCCTGGTGCTGGGCCATGACCTGGTAAAACATGGAGAAAAGACAAAGGAGATCCCTCTATGAGGGTGTTTATAGAGTCCTGAGGGGATGCCAGGATGGCACAGTGGGTTAAGTGCTCCCTTTGCAGCCCCGGGGGTCAGAGGATCGAATCCCAGCCCTGGTTCATGCAGACCCATATGCTGAACTGGAGTGTGGCCCCAGTTCAGTTCTTGACTGGGCCCACGCAGGAGGCCCCCAGCCCAGTTCCTGCCCTGTGCAGCCCCGCACCCACTTGTGGAGAGAAACTATATCGAAAACTAATGACGTACACTATGAAGACTGTTTTAGGCCCTCCTCTTTCTCTTTGTTCCTCTTTGTCTGTTTCTCTTTGTCGATAAAACAATAAAAATAAATCTATAGATTTCTGAAGTTCATATCTAATTAAAATCATCCATAAACTCCTTTACTATCTTTCTCTTTCATTTAATACATTTCTAAGTGATTACTTTTTTCATAATAATGACAACAATAAAAAGTTCCAAGTTACTGAACACTTACTACATGGCAGGCCTCAGGTCAAGGGTCATCTTTCACCAGTTCCCCTCAAAAGCCCCCCTTTCAGGAAACTCAAGTTTAGAAAATTCTATCAACTTTACCATAATTTAGGCTGGCCAGATATACCATTTTAAATGGGACATAGGTCAACAGTACTGTCCTGTCTCAAACAATACATATGGTCAGCCTAGTCTCATTGGGCTAAATGCAAGGTATCAGTAGGCTGACCATATGTACTGTTTGAAATGGGACAGTACTAACTTTAAGTCCAGTAGTAGCACTTATGAATTACAGTATTTCTGTATAGCTAGCTTGCAAAATGGAAAAGACAGAAACATCAGTTCAAATTTTTTTGAATAACTTTTTTAAAAGACAGTATTAATCACATTAAATTACTTGAGACTAGTATCAGTCTTTTATTGTATCTAAAAGTTCATTTGGATAACTAAAATATACAATACTAAAGAGTTGTGTGTTTTATGGGCTGTAGATTTATTTTGTATGCCTTTGTAAAATCACTATATGTGAAACCTGCATGCCACCATAGAGGTTGGAGCAAGATTCTCCTTATAAGATTGTTAAGAAGATTGACCGTTGTTGAAGATTTATTTTCACAATTCACCAAGACTAAACATGGATTGCTGGTTCCTTGGTCCAGAACCCAACAGGAACCCCATTAAATTTTTTCTATCACTATGGAGAAAGAATTCATGCCCAGATGTGGTGTGAAAAGCAAAGATTGATGCAGAGAATTCTGGGAAACCACTTGCCTTTTGTTCTCTTGGGGAGATCATTACATTCTTGAGAAAATCCCACTGTAGATGGCATATGCTTATAAACTAAAGTAGCACATCCTTTAAAGGGGGGAGCCCTTAGAACTCTTCTCTCAGTAATGGTAAATGAACTCAAATGAGGTGGAAAAAGCACAGTGGTCATCCACAAATGCACAACATCCCAAACAGAAATAAGAAAACTCATGGTACCCTTGAGGTGTGCATGGTGTGTAGGAAGTATTTGTAGGGTGGCTGGAGGTGATGGTAGTGATGTATCTTGATATGGTGCGTGTGACTTTGTGGTGGGCAGGATGCTGGGTTGGCAGGTGGCTGGACAAAAGTGACCAAAATTTCAGAGTGTATTACAGATTGAACCAGTCTGGGAAATATTATTCTAATATCCTTCTTCTTCCCCTCGCTGGCTCCTCCCCTCTGTTTCCCATCTTCCTGTAGGAATGTGGGATATAAAAGATGGGCAGGTGGATGCTGTGCACTGTAACTGTTTCAGAAAGTTCATATATTTGTTAGATACTCACTGGAAATACTCAGAAATATTGTTTTACAAAATCTATGTATATGATGACACATATATGACCAATCTTTGTCAAAATTGGGTACCAGTTTTTAAATGGGACCTAAGGCCCCATAGAGGTCCAGTTCACCAGTCTGTCTGAGACCCACAAAGAGGGCAGTGGGCAGAAGCAAGGGCAGGGTGTAGCTCAGAATCTGTCTCAACCCTCCCTCTACTCAAAAAGAACATAGCCCTGGGGCCCACATACTGATTTTTCAAGCCCCCCACCCCTCTAGGATTCAGGAGAATCAGCAAACAAGTACCATGGGGCTTTGATGCCATGCTTGGCTTCTTCTAGCAGGCAAGGTACAGGAAGAGGTGTGAGAAGACTGTGGTTCCCCATAACCTGCTGGAGAGGCTGAGCGCTGATGCTTTGGCCAGGCCCTGGGAAAGTTTGCCTTAAGCAATAGAAGCAGTAGGGTTATGTGGGTCTTCTGGGAAGGCTCTTGAAGGGAGCATAATCACCCATGTGGCTTCTCTATTACCTTTGTGTTTTTCTCTTTTAACTGATCTGCAACTTGTCTGTGATGGCTGGAGCTCCAGTAGACATTCAGAACCATGAGGAAACCTTTTGGGCACAAGTCACACATAGGATGGTAGGTCCATGGTCATGAGTCCCCACTCCAGACCTTGTTTGAATTTCTTTGGACTCGTTTTCACATGAGAGAGAAATTACACTAATCATGTTCAATTTACTATTGTTTGGGGGCTGCTCCCTTATGTGTAACTGAACCTAAACTTAACTGATATAAACTTAAATTTTCTCATTTTATGAAGGAGGAATTTGAGACCAGGGAAGCAAAGTGACTGGGTAAAGATTACACAGCTAGTTTACCCAGAAGCTATGTCTCTTCTAGCAAAATGTCTAATGGCGTTCTCATCTCCATTCAAAGTATTTCTTGAACCTAGGCATGCAGGGCCTTGAGGTGCAGTAGCACAGAGCATGGGCCATGAAGCTGGACTTCGTGGCTGCAAATGTCAGGGCTACCACATACTAGCTGAGTGGCCCTGAGCAATTCCTTAGTGTGCCTCAGGACTCTCATCTAGAAAAAGACACTTTCTCACACTTCATCCATTGCGTTCGCCTCTGGGAATTTGCAGCTCCTAGAGGGCAGGGCAACGTAGGCATTTCCTCTCCACCTGCCCTTCCATTTGCTGAGAACACTCATTGCGTTCCTGATTCCACTGGTCCTCTCTCAGCCAGGGAGTTGGCACTCACACACAGGTTGCTGAGGGTTACTGCTACACCGAGATTTTTTGCCTTTCTTAGTAGCTTGCCCTGCTAAATGAACTGATAACTTCCCCCTTTTGCCTCCAAAATAATGTGAAACCCTAATTCTGAAAATGTGGCACAAGGAAAAACAGTCTTGACATAGGCCAACTGGCCTGACTCTTCACCCAACTTTCATAACATTCATGTTACAATCAAGTGCCGCTGTGTCCCCATTTGAGCTTGTTAGCAGGGCCATGAGGACAGAACTAGTTCCCTCACATGTTAAATTCAGTGGCTCTAGAAGGAACTGTGAATTCAGCAAACCTCCTAACAGCACACAAGAGGACTCAATGTCTTAGAGAGAAAATGCTCTTGGTGAAAGCAGAGGGTGGAGACGTGAAAAGCTCACTTTCCCAGACAGTTTCTCTGATCTGAAGCTTAATGGTAATTTTTAAAGTCGTTGAGGTCCTGCTTTACACCTTCCTAAAATGGCACAATTTGTCAGACCACATGTCAGTCATTTTCACAATTCACTGTATATATAACATAAACACAGCATTTCAATCTGAGAAAACAGGAAAAGCCAGACATCATGAGCCCCATTTCTAAGCCCTGGCTTAGTTGTCTTTCTCTTAAATACAAGAGATTTCTACAAACTCTCCCCGAGAAAGTGCCCAGAACCCATTTGGGAACCAGGGACAGTGTCATTGTCTTCTGGGATTGCCACCTCCTCTGCCTAACTCACAGAAAACAAGTCCATACTGTGAAAGCCCTTGGAAAAGATGAGTTGTGCACCAAATGTGTAAGGTCTGATAATAATGAGGAGATGTTCCCAAGACAAATACCCACAGCACCAGAAGATGCCACAGCTATCTACAGTCTGTCCTGCCTCACCTCAGTCAATGGCACCAGAATGCATTTCAGTTTAATAGGACTAGACATGCCAGAGTCCTGTGTGTCACTCACCAGCCAGGGACACCAAGAGCACCACGACTGGAGACTGCAGCCAGGGCATGACTGGGGTTGCCAGAGGGAGCCGTGGCCTCGCTGCTGCCTCGCTCAGCACAGCTGGGTCTTCTGAACGGCTGGCAGCTAATTCTGGGGCAGGTTTCCTCATTGGCTTTGGGCAAAGAAACCAAAGTCATTTACATAATGAGAAGTAGCTGCAAGATCCTCCCCAGTGGTGTTCGGAGAGGGGAGGGAAACCACAAGTAGCTCCGGGGAGAGCACTTTCGTCACTGCCTTGAGGGGCGTGCGGGTGGGGAGGGGCGATGGGGAATGGGGAAGCCCTCCTCCAGCCTCCGCCTGGGTGAAGAGCATTTGAGATCACTTCTCCACCGGCGTTGTGCCTCTGTCACAGTGCCAGCCCCTTCTCTCATAAGCGCGGTCTCTATTTTCCTCTAAGATCTTGGGCGTATTTCTGTAAACCCAGAGACTCTTCTCATCCAGGAGACAATCCGTCCCTCAGCCCTGAGGGTGGGCAGGGGTCTGAAAACTCTGGCTAGAGCACTGTTTTTCTCTGTGTGTATTCACAGAATGCCTGCAGCCGGCTCTGTTGGGTGTCCACAGCTACCTCATCGGGGGCCTCACCTGAGGACCTCGCCTTAGGAGGAGTGGGAGGAACATAAGCTGGGAGATCTGGGTTTGAATGTGGCCCTGCCAACACCCCCGCTCTATGACTTGGGTCATCTCTCTGAGCCTCGGTTTCTTCTGCTATGCAATAGGGGAAATTATGCCTACTACCAGACGGTTTTACAAACCCTAAGTTTCTGGAACACAGAAAAATACTTATCTTTGAAAGTCAACCTTTTCATGTCTTATGTCATTCCTCTATTAATTAGACAAAACAGTGGTGGCCTATCTCTCAGACCTGTGAGTCTAAGCAAAGAATATACATTTAGGCAGTATACTCGTATTAGGATACTCTCCTGATTACCGGGCTTAGGGCTGTCCGCTTAGTCTCAAACCATTTCCAGAAAAACAACTTTGAGAACAACTGGCTTATTATACATTGTGCCTAACACTCTAATCAAGCAAACTTACTAAAGTGAATAACATATTTTCAGTTAAATTTTTATAATGGAAAGCGAAGATTAACCTGTGCCCAGTCAACCTAATTTAAGCAACTACCTTCCTAATGTTACGATCTCTAATGTTGAGTCAAGTTTCTCAACAGACAATAATTGAGCAGCTACTATATGCCAGATACTTTTCTTATTCCATTTAAGTCTCACAAACACTGTATGTGGAAACTGTTGTTATTGCTGTCCCATTTCACAGATGTGGTAACTGAACACAGAGAGGTCAAGTAACTGGTCCAGAGGTAACAAAATGAAGAAACTGGGCTATGAACCCAGTCTGGCTTTTGAGAGTCTGGGATTATAAGCCCAATGCTGTTCTGCCACTGAAGAGGTATTCTAGACTAGAACATAATACATGCTTTCAGGTTGCTTACTGCCTAGTTGAGAAACATGTATTGGTGAGTATACAATGATAGCCAGCGACTAATGAATTGCTTGGTGATGAAATGAGGAAAAGTCAGAAATGACTTTCTGGAGGTTGGAATTTGGCGAGACTTCGAAGGTCATAGTTTTTGTTTTAAACCCAATTTTGTATAATATTATTATCGTTATTCCAGATCTCATTTGGTTATTTTGTGCATGGTATACCTTTTCCACCTTTTTTATTTTTTTTATTCATCTTTGAATTTAAAGTGTATCTCCTATAGATAGCATACAGTGGAATCACTTTTTAAAACTCATTTTGCCAATATCTGCATTTCAATTGAAGTGTTTAACCCATTTACATTTTTTTTTTTTT
>PVKE010016448.1:0-31993 GCA_004027555.1 Craseonycteris thonglongyai | reverse complement strand
GGGAGTTCCCCCAGTTCAGTTCTCTCTCTGTCTCTGTCTCTGTCTCTCTCTCTCTGTCTCTCTGTCAAAAACAATAAAAAAAAGAAAAGAAAAGAAAACGGGAGAAAGGGATGCTGTCAAGGAAGATCTCAGGACATAATGACACGGCTATATTTTGAAGAATAGGTTGACATCGGTGATATGGGAGAAGGAAAGGTAAGACTGTTACAGGCAGGAGGAACAGAATCTGCCTCAGCAGAGTTATGACAGAACATAGGATGTTAAGAGACTTGGTATGAAAATAGCTTAATGTTGGAGCAAAGGGGTAATAATAGAAACTGAGGCTAGAGGATGAAGGATAGTAAAAGATAAGTAAAAACTCCTATACAGTGCTTTACAGTGAAGTGGACAAGAGCTAAAAGAAGAAAAAGAGAGTGAATAAGTAGCCTTCAAGAGCTAAAATTTGGAATCAATACACGGTATCAAGTGAATACCCTGAATGTTGTATGCAAACCCTTACACCCTGGTGAGCCTTAATGGGAAAACCTTATATTCTAACCACAGTGCAACAAACTTAGAAATTACTAGAAAGTAAAACTTAGAAACTAGGAGAAAAAAAAAAATTTCCTCCACTTAGAAATTTAAAGTCCCTCTTCTATATAACTCATGTTAAAAATGAAATCAAAATAATAAAACAGACTATTTAGAAAAGAATTATGAGAGTACTGCTTAACAAAGTCTATGTAGTGAAAACAAAGTGACACTCAGAGGAAATTTTAGAGCTTTAAATGTATCTATCAAAAAACAAGAAACACTAAAACTAAAAGAATTAAGCATTCAATTCAGGAAACTAGAAAAAGAGAAAAAATAAACCTAAAGAAAGTTAAAAGAATGGATTGGTTAAAATGAAAACAAAATACCATGTTAAAAAACAGAGTTGATTAGTAAAACCAAAAGCTGTGTTTTTAAAAAAGGAAAATATAGATGAGCTTTTGACAATCAGATTTTTAAATGAGAAAATACACAAATAAAAAGCATTCAGTTAAATAAAAAAGTAAGACTTCAGAGTTTTAGATAATACATGTAAAACTTTATTTCAATATAAATCAGTAAAATTTTACTTGTAAATAGTACAAAGCCTGAAGAATGTAAAACATGTGCCGGTAGAAGAAAAGTTGAAGGTAGTCAGAGATGGTTCTGCCAATTCCAAGTAACCATCAAGGAACAGATAATCATTACATAGAAACAGAACAATAATAATAATAACTTCCCAACTCAGTCTATAAGGCTAGTTGATATTTTTTACCAAAATTACCAAAACAGCAAATGATGGCACAAAAAGAAAACTCTGGACCAATCACACAAATTTTAAAACCCTAAGTATATTACTAGCAAATGAGCACAAGGATACAAGGAAATCTATTAATATAATTTCTATACTCAATTAGAATAAAACCCTGTGGTCATCTCTTTCAGAAGAAAAAAATTAAAAGCATTTGATGAAATGCAGCAGCATTCCTGATTAAAACTTTAAAACTCTTAGAAAGTGAGGAGTGAAACATATCCACCATAACCTATAATAAATATTATACTTGTGATAAACCATTAAAGCATTTTCTTTAAGGTTAGGAATAAAACAAGAATGCCCTCTACCACTACTGTATTTAATACCATATTAGAAGTATTAGCTAATGCACTATGCAAGAAAAATAAATGAGAAGTGTAAACATTAGAAAATAAATAAAACTGCCATTATTTGCAGATATAGTTGTCTATCCAAAATGGAAAAATAATTCATGAAAAAAACTATTTGAGTTCACAAGAGTTGAGGAAACTGAAATAGATTCAATATACTAAAATTAATGATTTTTCTAAACATCATCAGGGATATATTAGAAAATATAGCAAAAAGAAGTAGAGAATACTATAAAGAACAAAAATAAAGTAAAAAAGTAAAGGATACTATAAAGTATTTAAGGATACATCTAAAAAGGTCTGCATGAAGAAAAACAAAAAAATTAGAAGTAATTTAAGCTAACCATTTAAAAATTGAAAGAGGGAAAGAAAGTATAAAGAAGAAATTGAAAATTATTTGCAACCTCACCACTCAGAAGAAACCTCTGTTTAAAATCTGTGGAGTCTATCCTTCCAAACTGTAACAATATTTAATAGCTGTGTCTTATTGTTTTGAAAATATATTAAGCAAATATTAATATATTATTATTAATATAAATATATTAAGCTATATTAAGCAAAAAAGAAGACAAGGCTTGTTTTAAAAGCCTTTTTAAAGCTGTGGTGAAAAAGTAAATGGAGGTTATAAAACATAGACTCATCAGGAAGGAGCAGAAGTTTTTCAACTAGTGAGTGGACGCATACTGGCAGAAGAGTCCTCAGTCTGGGGAGGAGATTGCCTTGCTACCATGTTTTGTCAACTAATCACACAGCTTTGGTCTTGGCTGGAAAACCAATGTCCATGGAAAGGGCTCTGATAGTCTTGGTTTCATTCCATCTTCCTGTGTGCACTTCTTGCCTGCTATCTACTTACCTTCCTTTCCCACCTTCTTTTAGAACCAAAGCAAAACAAACCAACAAAAAGACCAGTGAGTAGTTTGGCTGAATATGCCTAAGATGTGGGGCCAGAGAATTTTGTAACTGAACCTCCTGTTCTTCTGCTTCCCCAGACCGCCCAGGTTTGCTGAATGTGAAGCCCATTGAGGACATACAAGACAACTTGCTGCAAGCCTTGGAGCTCCAGCTCAAGCTGAACCACCCAGAGTCCTCTCAGCTCTTTGCTAAGCTGCTCCAGAAAATGACAGACCTCAGACAGATTGTAACAGAACATGTGCAGCTATTGCAAGTAATAAAGAAAACAGAGACAGATATGAGTCTTCACCCACTCCTACAGGAAATATACAAGGACTTGTATTAGCAGAAAAGTCCTAATTCACTGACAACGTTTTCCTTCTTCCAGTTGCACTATTATTTTGAGGGAAGATCTGACATCTAAAAAATTTACTGTGAAAAAGCATTTTAAAAAGAAAAGGTTTTAGAATAATAGATCTATTTTATGCATATTGTTTATAAAGATACATTTACAATTTACTTTTAATATTAAAAATTACCACATTATGAAATTGGTGGTTGTATTTAAAGACTGAGTCTGATGTGTTCTCCCCAACCCCCAGCTATTTTTATTTTATTTTTTCCTCAGTCTTCTTTCCTTCCTTTCTTCTTTCTTTCTCCCTCCCTCTTCCTGCCTTTCTTCCTCCCTCCCTTTTCCTTTCTTTCTTCCTTCTTTCATTCCTTCTATCCATCCATCTATCCATTCATCCTTTTTCTTTCTTCATTTTTTGGTACATCTTTTTAGAAATGTGAATGGAACTGCTGATCAACTTTCAGTAAATTAACAATTATTCTGAACCTCCATCTGCTTTTAACAGTTACAACTAAGAAGGGAAGGGGAACTTAAGAACCAAAAACTGCTCAGAGCATGTGCTTCTTATCCTGGATGTGCTAATTTGGGGCCTATCCCTAGACCTCCCAAGAATTCAATCTTCTTCCACAATCCCAACCAAGATTTTCACTCACCAAGAGCAGCCTACCAACAGGATACCAAGTCATACACAAATACCTGTGGCAAGTTATGACTATTAGAAGTTGTGAGTAACATAGACATGTTTTATAATTTGGTGCAGTGCCCAAAAGAGCTTATGATTGAATTCAGGAGAAAGGATTAATCATTCATAAAAATGTTACAATGCACAGTACAATCATGTGCCAAATGAATGGTTCAGATTCTTAAGAACTGTAAGAGTTCAAAGGAAGTGAAGATTACTGAAGATTGGAATAGTCAAGAGTAACTCTAAATTCATTGAAGTGAGCCTCAAAGGATATGTTGGATTTGGGATAGGTAAAGAGTAGGAGATGAGACATTGTAGGAAAGCGAAACAGCAGGAACAAGAAGAAACCGAAACAAAACATGAATGAGGGAGAAGAGCCATGTTCTGGTTCCAATGTATGTACAGCAATTTTGCTAGTTATTCTTATCATCCTCCTTGGGGCCACCTTGCCAAGAGATCTCTCACTTTTCTCATCTCAAAGGTTAATTATTCATCTTGTTTAGGTAATGCATGCCTCCCCAGCAAGGAGGTTATTCATATGTTCTCTAAAAACAGGAACCTTCTTGGCACAATTAATACATTCATTGACTGAAGCCACCAAATTCACTAGCCTTGCTTACCCATGAACTTCTTAATGCTATGACTTTGAAGAATGCCTTATTAGCAAGCTATCCTGAGATCTCTGCCAGGATGATTATTTCCACTGACCTACATTATTTCCCTGCTGCTTCTCCCCTAGTCTATGATATTCATACTCAGGAGGACATAACTTTACATCTGAGGCTTTTAAGCCAAATTATCAAGAGAGAACTTTTCATCCTTTACAGATCCCCCAAAGAATCAGGGTAAAGAAGTAAGTACTGACCCCAGCCCTAAACATGTAGGTACCCTAATCCTTTAGGAGAGATGACTTCTGAGCTCAAATCCTAGAACAACAGATAAAACCACATCATTTTTGGACCAGCAATTTAAGCCATTGTCTAAGGGACACCAAACCATTAGGAAGAAATGTGACAAATTCATATTGTCATATGGCTATTTTTTCTTTCCTTCCTTGATACCAAACCTCAGGATATTTTGAAATATCCACATGACTAACTAGAGGGTTCACTACTGTTCCATGTGGAGAGTCTTATCACCCTGGCGATCTTGGGGGGAAAAAAGAACAGGCAAGCAGTAGACAAGGTGAGGATTCTACCTCAGAGGAGATCCCTGTTTACAAGATTTCCCGAACAAAAAGTCTTTCAGCACGCTGCCCATTCTCAGCTCCCACCAGCGCTCCCCACAGCCTGTCCAAACCCTTTCCACATTCTCAGAGCTGTGGCTGCCAATGTGGGGAGGAAGGGGACTGCTCTCAGCTCTTTGGCACTGATGATTAGCATTAAATAGCTTTTAAGTACTGGCAGCTTTCAAATTCCCATCTCTCTTGACTTTTTCTCTGTGGTTTGGACGATCATTTGCTAAATATTTTATGACAAATCATATACAGCCTCCAAAGCTCCTGCTCCTTTCTCTGTCTCCCTTTCCCCCAGGATGATTCACAAGTTAATCAACAACTATATCATCAGTTATTCATAGTACTTTCTCCGTACACAAACACACAGATTTATGTTAACAAAATAGGAAGAAAAGTAACTTTGGTCAAGAGTCAAGAAAGAAAAAAAAAAAAAAGGTTTCAAAGCCCCCAAAGAGCCCTACCCCCCAGCACCTCCCTTGTGCACGCGCGCGCGCGCGCGCGCGTGCGTGCGTGCGTGCGTGCGTGCGTGTGTGTGTGTGTGTGTGTGTGAGAGAGAGTGAGAGTGAGAGAGACCTGGGTCCCCGCCCATCGCTGGGGTTTTGGTGGAGCCCAGGAACTGCAGGGTACATATGGAAGAAACCACATCTGCACACCCTCCTCTAGCCACAATCGAAAACTGACCTGACCAGAGTTTCTGGCTTCTTTTTTAAAATTGAGGTGAGGCGCAAAAGGACTGGGGCTTTTTCAATAAAAAGAGAGTCAGGAAGCACTAGCTGTCACATTGTAAATTCTCAACTATACGCTCAGGGGCAGAAACCAGAGGGACAGCTACATCAATCCCACTGAAGAAAAAGGGATGGGGTGGAAATTAGGTTTCTGTGGTAGGCTGACTAGTTGCTACCAGATTCCAATTACTTTTTCTTGGCTCTCTTGAGGCTACCCAAGGCAGATCCTTGCCATGGGCAGGCTGTGATTTGGTTGATACCTACTACTAACTGGTGCTGATAAAACGGGTCAGGATGAAAGGGGTTGGAAATTGGCTCCCGGATACCTATTCCCTTGGAAATACTGGGGAACTAGGGTGGGGGTGGGACCCCTAAAGAAAACCAATTTCAGTTCTAAATCCCAAGAGAAGGAGCCAAAGTTCATTTCCAGCAGGAACGTCCCCATTGCTTTCTCTTTCCTCTGCTTTCTCACACACACACTGGAAGAGTTTGGGGCTATGAGACCAAGGGACCAAGATGACTGTCCTTCGCTAGGTAGCCACCTCCCTATTTTTCTCTTCTCCTCACTCTGGTTCCTGGCCCTGTTGTCTTTGTCTGCATTATTATCACTATTATTATCTGTGTATCCCCAACCCTCACCATGTGATTGTCATGTTAAGCCCTCTATTTAATGCTTATTGAAATTAAAGATTTGTTTTCTTTTTATTGGTTTTGACAGAGACAGAGACAAAGAGGATGGGGAGGGCCCAGAGCAGTCTCCATAGTTGTACGTCATCAGTTTTTGACATGGTTTAGTTCCACCCAGGTGGGTGGGGCTGCACAGGGGCGGGAACTCGGTGGGGGCCTCCAGCATGGGAGGCACGCCCCCATGAGCTGGGAGCCGAACTGGAGGCCTCCCACATGGGAAGCTCACCCAAGCAAGAGCCAAACTGGAGACCACACCCAAGTTCATCATATGGGTCCACATGGACTGGGGCCGGGATTCCATCCTCAGACCCTGGGGCTTCAAAGCGAGCACTTAACCACTGAGCCATCTTGGCTTTCCCAAATGCTTATTGAAATTAAATAGCAGGATCTTAAGAGTTTAAAAGACCATCAGGTGACCTGTAATCCTGCCCAATTCATCAAATATATACTCCCTTCATACTCTAGTCAAATCTGCCATTAAATGAAACGGAGGGTGACTAGGCCCTGCCCTCGGGGTCACAGGCTGTTGATGAAGTCAGATGCATAATCACTACTCCCTGCAAATGACAAACTGCCTAGAGATGTGAAAAGGGATTCACAGAGGATATGGGTAGACACAGAAGTCTAATAGTGCATAATGTATACATAAAACAGCAAGAGTTTAAGTATGCTGCCAAGCTTATGGAGTGAGAAATAATGTGGCCAAGTCAGCAACAGATTGTGACAAACCTCACTCTCCATGATAAGAAGCTGCCTCGGACAGTATTCATAGTAGTTGGGACCTGACAGATGTTGCCACACAGAAGAGGAAGAGGATCAAATTGGCATTTTGGAAAGTCAGCTCTCTAAAAATCAAATCCCCCTACAATGCTTCTAATGGCTGTCCTAACACTGAACAAGTACCTAAAGGGACCAGAAGCTCTCTCCCTTCTCGTCCCCTTGGTGATTTCCATCTTGTAGCCTCACTCTGCCCCTGGTGTCACACGTACCATGTGCTTGTTCCTGCACCCCCAGGGTTGTGACTCACCTCATTCTCTTCAGTCACGTTATAATCTTTTGACCCAATCTTTTGGCCAACTGAAGAACTCTGGCTCCTTCCTGCCTCACTGTCCATTCCTTCTGCTCCTAGGAGCCAGCACCTCACATCCCCCTAACTTGCAAAGTTCTGCCTTGACGGCGAGGTGATACCCCAGGTATCAAAACATGTACATCCTATACCCATTTCCCGTTTCCAGACAGGCCCTGCAGTCGTCATAGAATTCTAGAAAATTAAAGCTCAAAGGAGCCAGTCAACTCAGATAACAGATGAGAACCCCGATGATCAAAGTAGTTAAATAACATGCCCAAGGTTCTGGGAGTCTACTAGGACTCGTTTATTAAAAGGTGTTATATGACACACGTAGTCTAATCATCACTGGCACTGCCACCAGGAGGATTGGCAGTTTAACAAGAAAATTTCAAAGTGTGTGACAGACTTGAAGCTAGTATGAATGTCTGCTTTGAGGAGCAAAGGAAAAGAATGGAACAAAGTCTGGGAGGGATTATTGTGACGACCGAGATTATTATGTCACTTAGGACTGTGTCTGGCACATAGTATGTGTGATTCTTAAAAAAGACAGTATCCTTCCTGGTGTGGACTTTAAAGTGATTTGGGTTAAACTTCTAACTCTACCACCTACTTGTTCTTTAACCACCATGTACGGCTTTTGGCCAATCTCTTAACCTCTTTAGGCCTTAATTACCCTCATATGTAAAATGGCATAACACCTATCTTATAGGGCAGGGGTGGGCAATTGTTTTGGCTTGGGGGCCGCTTTGTGGAAATGAAGGTTAGCAGAGAGCCACACCTTTTAAAATGATTGCATTTATTAGTTAACTTTGCATTTCAGAAAGGATATAAATTGTATCATAAAAATCTGATGTCTTGGTGGGCCGCAAAAAACCTGTAGCGGGCCACAGCTTGCCCACCCCGGTTATAGGGTTATCATGAGGAGTAAATGTGATAGTGGTTGTAAAACAGTTCACAAAGTCTCTTGGCACAGCTTAACCAGTCAATCTGTACTGGCCACAGAGAACATTGCTATTGTTATTTTAAAGGTGCCCTTCACTTAAGAAGGCAACCTGGGTCCATGGAACAGGCTCCTACTGTTCAAGTGCTCTGGGCCTTCCCCTGAATATTTTGTAGATCCAAAGCCAGGTAAAAGGACTGGCTTTCAGCATTTGGCAGTACAGTAAAAATACGTTCTTTCAAAAGTGTTTCACCCCCAATCCATAAGTATTAGAAGGAGATAATTATTTGAAAGACAACTGCTATGTTCTGGTTTAGAACAGATACTGGGATGAGGCTAAGGAAACAGTTCTCCAAAAGTGGTAGGACTTTTCTCTTGTGACTTACACTCCTAATTTTAGATTGATATTACATAGTTAACATTTCCAGAGGGGTTATGAAGAATAAGAAAATTGCTAATTTGGGTCTGTAGGGAGTGGGCTGGGATATTTCTATCCCCTCTGGAGTTTTGTAAAATATGTTCCAGGCCAAAAGTTCCCAGGAGAGTGTCATTCCTGGGATCTATTTAGTGCCATGGGCTGGGCTCAAAGAGGATTCAAGTGGCTTTCTTCACAATAGTTGGAAACCATAAAATTGTGTATGAGAGAATCCAGTCAAGTTGGGGCTTAGTTCTGCCACTTTCTAGACATGTGGTCTTGGGTAAGTCGCCTTCCTCTTGGGGGACATAGTACCTGGCCTATAGAAGTCCCTCAGCAAATGACATTTAGCTCATTCATCATGAATGAAGGAATGGGTCTCAGTTTCCCTATCTGTAAATTGAAGGTGATAGTACCTACCGCAACTGTCCTATAGATTATCATATGAAAGAAGCAGGACATACTGTATCACCATTATTCACAAATAAGAAAGTAAGACCTGATGAGAGGGAGGAGCTAGCCCAAGGTTACACAGAAGAAAGGTAGATGCAGAGATGAGGCCAGACTCTGGCTTCCTGAGGCCCATTCCACCTGGGGCGCTTTTCTACTATGCGCTGCTGCCTCTGGAAGAACCAAGGACAGTGTTCCCTGGCTAGCAGAGTGCAACCTTATGGCATGAAAGACCAGCTTGAATTTGGGCTCCACCATGTACTAGCTGTGCAACCTCAGGCAAGTTGCTTCCTGTCTCTGGGCTTCAGCTTCATCTCATTTGTGAAAGTACCTCCAAGCTGACATGATGTACTAGGCATTCGTCCTGACCTGGGGGCATTGGTGACCAATGTCCTCAACCAGAAAAGAAACTATGAGGCTCCAGCCTGAGAAAAATTGTCCAGTGTTGGCCTGGGTTCTGACAGTGATTTGCTATGGCCTTTGAGAAATCACTTTCTCTGGGCCTCAGTTTCCCCATCTACATAGTCAGAAGCTCTGTTCTACCCTTCCAGCACTGACACCCGAAGACCTTGGGAGCTCTAGGGGAGGCTGGAAGGAAGACAGAGTTCTCTGGCTGACCATCAGAGGCCTGTTCTGTATTGCCTGAGAGCTTTGTCTCCTCCACAGGCCTGAGCCTGGATAGAACAACAGCCAGTACTCATTAAGGGCCTGGTGCTGCTCCAGCCAGAGGGGGCGCCGCCTTCAAGGGGAGGGGAAGGGCCACCGGATGACTGGTTGGTTCCCACCCAAGCCAAGCTGCTGAGAGAGGGGCGTTTTGCTGAGTCAGCGCTCTGGCGGCCAGGCGCTGGGGCTCCCGGGCCGCGTGAGCCTGCCAGATGAGATGCAGCCAGGAGGGCCTCCGAGGAGCCGGCGTGTTATCAATGATGCTGCCGCTGCTGCCACAGCCATGGGAACTGTGCCCTGAAAAAGCCTGTCCCCAGCCAGGCCTCCCAGGGCTCCAGGGTGGGGAATGGCTATTGAAGGAAGACATTTTTAGGAGCTGCCTCCTTCTGGGAAGATTCTAGCCAGGGCTGCCTCTGCCCTCCCCAGTCTCCCCGTTGGGTCCCCAATGATAGTCATTATTCCTCTCCAACACCAAATACAAGCTTTACTTATAAAATGCTTTGCAGCCATTTACTCCTTCCAAAAACCCAGTGAGGTTGTTTATGGGTCAGGGTCCCATAGGAAATAACTAGTTCATTCAAAAGGGACCATTGGAGAAAATTTAGTGCAGGGACCATTTACAAAGTTTGGGGAGGGGATGCAAGTGAAACCAGTGAAGGCGAGTGAGATACTCCAAGGCTAGCCATGGCAGAAAGCCTTTCCCAGCTCTACACACTGAGGGAAAGGAAAGGTTACTGGAACCCCAGAGAGCTGTTGCCATAGAAGAGGGTGGATCCAGGCATTGAGGAGTGTCATCACTGCTGTCCTCTAAACAGCAGAGAGCAACTGGGGGATAAATACCTCGTCCTCTTTCTCCTCCTAGCCTCCAGTCTGTGGTCAAATTCTACCAGAACAAAAGAGACCATTGACAGGATTCATAGGATTCAGCCTATGGGGGCACAGAACAGGGTAGAGAAGGGTGGAGGGTATCGTTAAGCTCATGACACTTGAAAAAGAAACAGAATCATAAGTCTGAGGTCACAGAACGATATCTGTCTCTCTAGGATTCGAACTGAGGACTGTCTAGCTCCAAAGCCATTTCTGTCCATTATATTAGACCAGCTATAGGAGCAGACCTGGAAGACCAGGGCAAGAAGAAGGGAGGGATGACCCATTCAGCATCTTGGTAACCACCTAGCCACGGTGGCCCCAGTAGCAGGGAACTGGGACAGTCTTCTCAGGTACTTCTCACATATTTTCATCATATTCCCTGAAGAGTGTAGCCCACAGCAGCCCATGTACACTATATCCTGAAAGTTACGTGAGCTTTGTCATTTACTCCTCAAAAATATGTATTTTTAAAAATTAAATTGTTTAAAATATCACTTAGAAGTTACTTTATTTCTGTCTACCCCAAAACTTCAAAGAGAAAAAGACCCTCCAGGAGGGGTGCTACATTTTTTTTCTATGACTTCAAGTACCCCTATGATAGGGCCATGTGCCACTCAGAAGCACAGGATCTAGCATCCTGTAGGAAAAGAAGTTAGTTGCCCAACATCATACAGGTAATAATAAAATGTTGAGTCGCATCCTCTGCTTCCTGTGTGGTTGACACAGGAAATCTGGCCAAAATAGAGCCTAAGATAGAGCTTCCAAAGGGAAAAAAGTTACCAGTGGTGAGCCCAAGAGAGGTGAGGAGAAAGAGATTTGAGCTCAATGTCAGCAAATGTTCACTGACTTTCTCTGTCCCCAACTCTGGGGACACTCAGATAAGCTTGGCATGACTCAAGGAACTCATGTTTTCTTAGAGGGGATAGGCATAGAAGCTGGCAATGCCAACACCACCTGAGAAGCGGCCCCATGATTTCTAGTTTATAATGTTTGCAAAGTCCTTTCTCCTCCCATTTTCTCATTTGGTCCTCCAGCCTTGCTAAAAGGTAAAAAATAATGTAAAGTGGCTATTACCTCCATGTTATTGATGAGAAAACTGAGGCCCCAGGGTTTCAGGACTGACAAAAATATGGGTAGAAAGGAAGTATACCCAGGGAATCAGACCAGAGGGCTGAATTTCAACCACAGCAAGTCTAGTTTTTGGCTCTGGCTGAGGTGCAGGGACACAGGTTGGGGTGAGGTGGGAGGTCTCCTGGGCTAGAATGTAAGAGGTCAACAGGTGAGTTCAGAGTCCAACCCTGCCATGTCTTGGCTTTATGACCTTGGGCAAAGCTATTTAACCTTTCTAGGTTTCTGTTTCTCCTTTTATAATTGGGAAAGCTCATACCTGCCTCATAAGTACTTGTGAGGAAAAATGCAATGAAGTATGAAAGTACACAGACTTTTGACTCATTAAATGTGAATTAGCTATTGTCTTCATTTTTTTTTTTTTTTTATGTTTATTTATTTTTTTGAAAGGAGAGAAAGCGGGGAGGGCCCAGAACAGTCTCCATAGTTATACATCGCTAAATGTGGTGGGGTTTCATTCCACACAGGTGGATGTGGGGCCATGCAGAGTGGAACCAAACCAGGGGCCTCCCACATGGGAGGCAAGAACCTTTGCCACCAAGCTATCCTGGTGGTTACCAGTTGCGCTGCAGTTCAACATATGGGTTTGTACAAGCTGGGGCCAGGGGTGGGAATTGAACCTCAGGACCTCACGGTTGTGAGTCAAGTGCTCAAACCCTGAGCTGTCCCAGCCTCCCCAGTGATTGTCTTCTTACTATAACAAACACTAGGATAGATAACAAACTGTACGCACCGTGGCTAAAGAAGACAGCCATGATTTTCCAACCAAAAATTGTATTTACAATCCTACATCAAAATTGGTTATCTTAAATTTCCCAGAAAATCTGAGCACTCTGTTTTTTGTTGCTGTAGGAACATGGGAGAGGCTTAACTTTGCCTGGGGTTAGGGGTAAGGAAACACTTCACAAAGGAGGTGACATCTGAGATGGACAGCGAAGATTTATAAGGCTTGTCCAGGCAAGGCGCTCATGTGCAAAAGACGCACAGCATGCTGGGAAGAATGAATATTTTGGTCTGACAGGAACAGAAGGGTACTGGGGGGAGGAGAATAGGCTGGAACAGTAGAATGGAATCAAATTAGAGTGGAAGGGCTTTGGATTTGATCCTAGAGGAAGCAGAGAGTCTTGGGAGATTTAAGCAGGTAAGTGGCAAATCAAATACATTCACTCTGGCAAGCCCTCTGTCAGCCAGAAAGGAGATATGACATGTTGGGAGGTGGAAAGACCACTGGGAGGCCATGACAATCTTGTAGACAAGAGGTAATGGCCGTGTGGACAAGAAAAGGGGTTCTGTGGAAAGTAACCTCACAGGATAAGGTGATCATACGAGAGCTGCCCAGGAAAAATCCAGCCATTGTCAGTACAAGGAGAACTGTTCCATGGCTGGATACTTTCCAGGCAGCTGTCATAAATTCTTAACTGAGCAAGTGGTGGTGGGTAGTCTGGCCCCAGACCTATGACTACCTTAGTGGAATGTTTTAAGCCAGCCCTGCCCTTGGTTCTGGTGCACCTAGGTTAACACGCCTTTGAAATGCCAGAGGTAATACCCCTCACAAGAGCATGTAATCTTGTTAACTGTCCTGTAATCTAATCCACATCTGCTTTCTCCATCTTTCTTATGTCCCCTCCTTAATTTCAGATACATAAAAGAAACTGCAAAGCTGTTATTCTCTGGAGCATTTTAGCTTTTGCTCCCCAGCATAGGTTGTCAGTTTGGCTCAAATAAACTTATAAAAATTTGGGTATTTCTTAAGTCAATATGCCATAAGAGAGGAGAGGGCATTGGCCATGGGAACAGAAGGAGCAGACATATTTGGAAAACAGTCCAGGATCTGCTTAATGTGGCGGCGAGAGAGGGCAGCAGTCTAGGGTGATTCTCGGGCTTTGACTTGGGCAACAGGGCAGGACAGGAATGTGCTCACTACGGAGATGACAGCCTGTTTGCAGGAACGATAACAACTTCTGCTTTATGAACAGTGAGGGTGGGAACCTGCTGGACATTCAGGGTGGAACAAGGGGGGCTCGCTGGCAGTTGGATGGATGGTGCCTGTAGTTGAGAGGTGGGCAGGTGAGGTGATGTGGGAGCCGTGGAAGGTAAGGACCGTCACAGGAAAGCGAAGTAAAGAAGACCAATAAATATTCCAAAACATGGACTTGTTTTCCTGCCATGTCAATAGCCGATTTGACTTCCTCTGTCTTCTTTTAATCCATTGGTTCCCTAAATATTTATTGAGTGGCTTCTACATGCTAGAGGCTGTTAGAGAAACAGGATTCTATTAAACTACCAGCTCTTAAGAGCCTCCTATGGGCAAGGACAAAAGTCACCTCCTTTCTGCTACATGTGCTGAATAGTATTCTTTTCATTTCTTTATGGGCTCCAGGAATTGGGGGTTAGAGACCAGCCTAAATGGGTCCCCTGTAGGTGCTTCAATCCAGTCTCTACACAGACACACACACCCCACTTCAAAGGTGTGCCTCGCTCTGACTCCTTCATAGGACTTTATTCTGTGCCGTAACTCAACAGGAAACTCCCTGAGCTCCTATCTCTCCTTTTAGAGTAAGAGTTTTATTATCAGGAAACAGTGGCCTAGACAGAAGGCGGGGCCCAGGGCCAGAGTCCTTTCACTCTTACATTCCCTCTTCCTGTGGGCTCCTGCCTTCAGTTTCCAGCCCAGGAGACCTCTTGCCTCACCCCAACCTGTGTCCCTGCAGAGCCAAAACCTTGACTTGCTGTGGTTGAAATCCACCCCCCTGGTCTGATTCTCTGGGTTTGCTTCCTTTCCACCCTTATTTATTTATTTATTTATTTTTAAGCCTGAAACCTTGAGGGGGAGGGGGAGCTCAGTTTTCTCATCAATAAAATGGAGGTGAGAGCCATTTTACCTTAAATTTTACATTTTATTATAACAAGGCTGTTTGGAGAACCAAATGAGAAAATGGGAGGAGAAAGTGCTTTGCAAACATTACAAACCACAAAATCATGGGGCTACTAAGTTACTGTTATTTTTATAGAGCTGTTGTCTCCACCTGCCTCCCTGAGTTGGGCCTCAAGGCAGGTACATCCAAGACTAAAGCCCACACTTCAGTCTGAGATGAGGAAAATAAGTCCAGGACATGGCAGTTCCACCCCAGGGAATCAGCTTTTCTCCCTGGAGCTATGGGAGGCTCCCAGGCCAAGTCTGCCCAAGTTTTATGAGCTCAGAGAGGGTTTACACTATGACTAATATCTCATCCTCTCTCTCCCAGGTCACCAGTACCTGCTGGGCAGGAAGTCTGAGGGACTCAACCCCCGCCCCTTAATCACCGCCACCTCCCCATGACCTGCCTCAATCACGTCTCTTTACAGTCGGACAGAGCCGGCTGGGCCTCCTCAAACTTCCATATCTGTCCTAGGCGATCACTGATAGGGCTAATGGAGTTTGCTCGCCTCCACGCCCTGGGCCCAGCATTCCAGAGTCACGCAACCCCACAGCCCAGGGCGGAAACTGATTCCCACAGCAGTGAGGCCTGCACTGGGCAGCCTCCCCACCCCATAAAACATGTAAAATGAGCCTTTCTTCATGGTCACCTGGCCAGCCAGTCTCAAAGCCATGGGGTGGTCTTCCCCCTTCCCAATTACTGCCCACCTCTATCCCTCCTGCCCTGGCCCTACCCCCACCCCCACCCCTCGGATCTCCAGCCTCCTAACCTCCCCTGCCAGGGAGGAAGAAAGTTGCTAACCTGATAGCCACTGTATCAATCCTGTATTTACTCACTCATTCATTCAGTCAATACTTCCCCAGTCTCTTCTCTGAGCCAGACCCTGTTGCTGAATGCTGAGGACGTAAAGATGAATGAGACAGTCACTGCCCTCAAGAAGTGCACAGTCGGGATTGGGAGGGGGAGAGTGGATGTTGGGAGACCGTTTGGGAAACTGTTGCAGAATTCAAGTGTGGGAGTCCCATCCATAGCCCTCACCCTTGCCAGTCAAGTGCGCACAGCCTGACTCCAGCTGTCAGCCCCTGCGTTGTTTTGCCTGTTGGGTTGCCAGAGTCTTAATGCTCCCCAGAAACAGCCCTCAGTCAAGGACTGATAAGAGTGGCAGTAAATACCCCAGCTCCCTCACTCCCCAGGTAGGGTGCAATCTGTACTGACTCCCAGTTTCCAGTGGGATTAAAATCCAGTCTCCCACAGTGGCAATCAGCTTAAGAACCTACTTTTCTTTGCCTGACTTTCCTTCCAGGCCTCACCTCCTCGCTCCCCTACTGCCACTCTCTTCACCTTCCCAATAAACTACTTATACTCAGATCCTTGCTCAGGGTCTGCTTGTAGGGGACCAAGGACACCAAGGTAGCAATTACAGTGGCCAGATTTAAGACAAGGGCACTGACCCACTCGTATGGACAGTGAGAATACCCTGACGACCTACTGTGTACCAGACTGGGGACACTGGGGGTGACCCCATCATGGGCTCTGCCTCCAGATCTGCACTGTCTAGTGAGGGAAGCAGATAAGTAAACCAATGCCAGTTGGAGTGATATGGGCAATGGTACAACCTGGTCCAGGATGCTATGGGTACACAGAGGGGAGCCCCAACCTCAGCCCGAGGGATGGAGGAGGCAACAACTAAGCTGGGTCTTAAAGTCCAAGAGGAGTCCATCAAGTGGAGACAGTATAGAAGGGCATTCCAGGGACAGGAAAGGTATGGGTGAGGGCACAGGGGCACAACCTGACACTGCCTGGTTCTGGATAGTGATGGGACACTGGGCTTACTGGAAAGAACAGTGGGAAGTGGGGCAGAATCCAGATCCGGAAGGAAATAAGAGTATTTTCCCAACATCTGCATTTTTAAAAGGGAAATCTGAGTAGAGCAATATTTAACCCCATGAAATGAATCTCTGTTGGGGGTGTGGAGGGTATTTCAAACACTTGAGTGGTTGTGCTAAACAAAGTCCTTCACTTCTCCTTGTCCTGCTTCACTGATGGCCCAGGCCTGGCTGCAACCAGATGGCTGTTTGCCAAGGGTGCTGGGGTTATCTCTGCAGCAAGGACACACAAGCTTTGGAGGACAGATTACACCAGAACCCAGGCAGGACCCAGCTCCTCCTCTCCCACCAGCTGAAGCCAGACATTAAAAACACCTCCCAAGTCCAGCTCCCACTCTTCTCAGGGATCCCTGTCTATTGAAAATTTGGAAAATCAGGTTTGGGTGACAATCTATGTGGGTTCAGGGGAGGGGCAATTCAGACATGCCTGGGTGCCTCAGGTGAACCAGTGGAATGAAGCCACAGAAAGCCACGGAGCAAATGAGAAGCCTGTGAATTGGGATTGAACAGTCCAGTTGGGTAACAATGCCTTTAGTGGAGGGAGACGCAGTTCCAAGCACAGCAGGAACCTGTCACTCACATCTCTCCCCTGCTCCATTGACCGTAGCCTAGGAAAGAAGTCCTAGGAAAGAAGAGGCCTCTGGGTAAAGCCTAAAAGAGCTGTTTTTATTTAAAAAAAAAAAAAAATCTTTGTTCTAAGTTCTTATCATGAATCCTTGGATTTAGTCTTTCATGAATCCAATGGGGCTCTTGTAAAATTCTTATGCCACGGTTTAAGAAGAGGTAAATGAAGCTCAAAATTGCTAAGTCATTTGCCCAAGGGCACTTCATGTTTAAGTCAGCAGAGAAGGGAGGGAGCCAATTTCTCATGCTGCACATCTGCTGGTGAAATTCTGGCACACCCTCAGGGAGGCCCCAGCCCGGGCCTTTTGAAATAGCACATGCCAATGTCCAGAACGTCAACCTGGTTGGACCAGCCAGAGTCACATGATGCATCACCTAACCAATCACCAATCAGAGGAATGCAGAAAGCCAGGGGGCTTCTCCCAAAATCACACACTTATCCCAAAGCAGGGGATGAAGCCCCACCTCTACCATGTTGAGGAGGTAAGAACATTTCCTAGCAGAAATCAGGGGGAAAGGAAATGGATTCTGGAGGAGCAAATACCTGGTGACCACTGTAGTCACATGAGGGAAACATGATTTATTTCATCTTACAATAAATTTTAGTAAAAGTAGGATAGAGACTAAATTAGAAGAGGGCAGTACAAGCTGGTGCTTAAGAGAGCCAGAAATTGAATAGTTGTAAGTAACTAAAAGTGGCCCAGGAGAGTGTCCAGACACCCTAATAGCAGGCAGAGAGCTAGCTGAGCTCCTATTCTGACCCTGCAGGGGAAAGTTCCTTACTGCTTGGAAGCTAGGGGGCAGGGAACCCTAGACCTCTCTTTGCCTTGCTCTGAGCCTCTAGATGAGTGGCTGAGTGACATTGAGCTGGTTCTGCCCTGTTTCTACCCCATGGCTGATACCTCCTAAGACTGTTGTTCCAGTTTGGGTCAAGTCTAGAGGTTGTGAGAACTGGAAAAGCCCCGAGAGGCCATCAGGTCTCGTGTCTGATGTGAAATCCTGAAGTCTAGATAGAAAAGGAGGTTATCTAAGGTCATTGGGAAACTAACACATACTCAGCACCCACTTCATACCAGGCCTTGTGCTGGAACCTTCGTACCCATCATGCCATTTAATCATAACAGCAACCCTGAACTATAGGAATGATAAACCTCATTTTACAGGTGGGGAAACTAAGGCTCAGAGAAGGGCAGTGAGCTACTCAGAGTCACAAAGCTAAGAATTGGTGGAACCTTGATTTGAACCCTGGTCTCTTTGACCCTTAAGACCATGGTCTTACAGGGTAGAAGGTAGAAAAATGGAAGAGATAGTAGGTTGGACATCTGCGCCCTTACTAATGGGGGCTCTGGGGACTGTGTCTATCTCCAGCCCTGGCATGAGCTCTCTCAGTGGTGCCAGGGGCACATGGCCATGTTTAGCAATTTCTAAGCAGAGTGGGCTCACTCTGGGATGGAGCAAATGGTGATGACACCGCTGAGGTCTTGGCTACCTCCACATGCCTCACAGCAAGAAGGGCGGCTGCCATGTGAGACAATTATTGCCACACGCATGGGGCTCAGCATCTTAGGATAAGGCCATGGGGACTCAGGGGACATAAGCTCTGGTGCAAAGGCTCATATGATCAGGACCAATGTTATGCAATTGTTTGGGTCAAGGGTTTGCCAGTCAGAGGCCCCAGTAAACAATGCTAGGTTCCTTAGATACAAACACAACAAGCTTTTCTTGGGTATCCATTGAGTGACAGCTGCAGGACTGGGCACTAAATACATGTTATTTCATATTTTCACAGCATTCCTGGGATGGGGCAGTATCATCACTCTTTCTTGTAGATGAGGAAACTGAGGCCCAGAAAGGAAAATGACCCCCATGCTTGCAGGTATTACGTGTCTGGGGCAGAATTCAGAGCTACGCAGCTCTCAGGCCCCCACCCCAACCCACCCCACACTGCCACCCCCATTCTAAAGACAGGGCTGTCTGTACCCAGGAGGCATGGCTGGATGGGAGGCCATTTCTTTGTGTTCACAGCAGGATGCCTCTTGTAGCGAGTGTCCAGATTTGCAGGATAGCCCAGGGGTTAAACACAGGGCTGCAGATGCCTGACAAACCTGCATTCAAGTCCTGATCTGCCACCTGTGAGTTCTGTGGCGTCAGGCAAGTCCCTTGGTCTGTGTGAGTTTCAGTTTCCTCATATCTAGCATGTGGTGAGAATCTCCATGTTGTCGGTCACTGTGAGAATTCAAGGAGCTAATGCCTCTGGAGTGCCTGGTGTTGGGAGCACTTAGTAAACATTCATCACCCCAATGGGTGTTTTTTAATCAACTTAGGCCACTGTCCTGAAAGGCAGATGGAGAACAAGGGCTTCTGTAGCAGGGACCTGGAGTTCCACATGAGCTTGAAACCCCTTAAGGTGGTACAGTCACCATCTTATTACCTTTTCATCTCCTAAACCCGGAGCCAGATGAACTCCAACCAGTGGCTCAAGGCCTCACACAAAAGTCACCACCTCTAAGAAGCCACCCTTGATTCCTCTGGCCCCCATCACCATGTTCTCGCTTCTGTGTTCCTTTAACTTCCTAGACAGACCTCTATATTTGCATTTATCAGATTGGAGAAGAACATGGTTTCATAGCCGAGAGCAAGACAGATCTAGGTCAAGTCCACCTCTGCTACTTTCTACTTGTGTGGTCTTGGACAAATTACTCAACTTCTTTGATCTTCAAGATTCTTCTTCGTAAAATAGGAGTGGTAGCCCTATCCTCTTGGGGTGACTATGAGAATGAAACACTGTTAGTGTTCTTAGCACAGGAATCGACACAGAATAAATGCTTAATAAATGGTAGCACCACATTATTATTGCCATCATTATTACTGTCATTGAGTAAATATTCTTCTGTCCATCTGCCTCTCCCTTCCAGCTCTGAGTCAGTAATTTGCAAGAGACCAAGAGAAGGACAGAGGAGCAGGACCTCTACTGAGCATCTATTATGTGCCAATCTCCATGCCGGGGCTTTTCGTATGATGTTACTCCATTTAACTCAGGTGATAGCCCCCTTCAGAACAGGTGGCATTATCCTCATTATTACAGAAAAATTAGCTAAATCCCAGAGATGTTAAGTACTTTACAGAAGGCTACACCACCATGAAGTGGTGGTTACACTGATACTTCACTCCAGGTCTGTCTGAAAAAGTGCATGCTCCTTCCACCAAAGCTATAGTGTTCATCTCTGCATCCCAGGGCCAATAAATGCCTGTCAAATGAATAATCATAATCCAGGCTCACTTTGAGTGACACATAAGAGAAGCCTACCCTCCACTTACCTGGGCCTCAGGGCTGTACATTTTGCAGGGGTAAATAAAGACATTTTCACTCAGATTTGATGCAGTGTTCATGTAGGGATGGGTGAGGGTTTGATGGACAACCTTTGGAATCCTGTCCCTCTTTCCCTGCCCAGCTCAACCTCATTGCTCAACACAGTTTCCCCATAGGGACGGCTCTCAACTCAGCCCCAGCCAGGATCCCTGTCCCCTCCAGGCCTTTGCCTAGACCACCCCCCACCTGAATGTCTTTCCTTCCTCTCATTTGTCCAGAAGGGGCTGGAGTGAGGGTAAGGGGAGTGGCTCTCTACCTCCCCTTACGAAAAAAATTCTTTTTTTTTTTTTTTTACTATACTATTCATTTTCCTGTAAAAAAGAAAAAGAAAGAAAGAAAACATAGTCAATGAAATTCTCTATCATTTTAAAGTGAGAAATTAAGAATCACCAGCAACCTGATCACTGTAAGTGCCATTAACATCTCTCAAACTTTTGGTCTTAGTGGATATACGCAAACATGTACACACTATTTTTTTTTTTAAACCAAAATGCTGTTTGAAAACCTGCTTCATCATCTTAAAAAAATGTGATGACAAAAACAATTCCTGTTCATTATTGACAAAGTATAAACTGTGGATGATACAAGGCCAAAAGCCAACTTTCCCACCACTACCAATATGAGCCGGTGATTCCCTCTCAACCGGCTTTTCTATGCCTATAAAATGAAGCATGACATTGTCCCATAGCACTTGAGTTCAGAAGTAAATAAGTTTTCTTTCTAAGTCAGATGAGTACTCGTATGTCTCCAGGGTGGGGGTGGTCTGGAAAGCTGAGGAAGGGCCTCTCAGCGTCCGTCTCTCGTGGCTTCCTCTGCCGTGCTCACTGGCTACTCAGAGGCAGGAGCCTCCATTCTAGCAGGCCAAGCCACAGTTCCCAGGGGGTGGCTCCAGCATCAACCCCCACCGACCTTTCTGCAGGAGCAACTCTTAACTGAGGGCTATAAAGTTGGGCAGTAGACATCTGTCCCCAAACCTTATCTCTACCAGTGCAACATAGAGGCCCCTCCTAGGATGCATAGAGCCAGAGCAACAAGTATGGTCCCAAGGTGAAGGTAAACCTGGTGTTTATGGAACGATGGGGGAAACCCAGGAGAAGCATCAGCATCATCTTCCACAGCTGGATTATAGGGAAGCCCAGGGCTGGTGGCCTGTTTTCTGGTTAGTGTCAACAGCATCTGTGCAACATGACCCAAGCCCAGGCAGGAAAGAGGTGGAGGGTGGGGATCTTGGAGTGTCTGGAGTAAGTAAAGGTGTGTGTGTGATGGCTAATCCAATGGTCTTAATGGCAAAAGAGTGGCCTTTTCAGTGCCCCAGCCCAACCTGAGACTTCACCCATAATTCATGCTATCCCAGATGGAAGGATCCAGAAGGAACTACATCTGTCACTTTTTTGTGTATGTGCTCATAGCATAGTCATTCTCAGTAGTGATAAAACGAGTGATTCCCTGCCTTGGCAAACAGGGTGTCCAGACCATCGGTGACTTTTTCTCACTGCTGGTATCATCATTATGAATACTAACAGAGTGGCTGCTGCAAAACTATTTGCCCCAAGATGAAACAGCCCCCAACTACAGAACTTTACTGTTTCCCTGACTCTCCTATGGGGACATCTGTTTCTCTCTGTTCTGGGGGCTGGCACCTCTCATTAGTGTTAGGTTTCAGAAGTGCTTCAGGATCCCCTAATTATCATCTGCCCTCTGGTAACTGAGTAATCACCTTGTTAAAGCAGTACGTGTATTTTAGTCTTTTTAAAATTCAACAGGTGCCTAACACATAGCAGGCATTTAATTAGTGCTTACTCTTCCATTCAGTCAGGGAGCACAGAGAAGGGGCCTAAAGGAGACCCGTTGTCTCTGTTCACTCCAGTGTAGCTGCCATCAGATCAAGGCCTCTCTGGTTAAGACATCCACTACTCAAACACCTTCAATGTCTCCCTCTGACTTACATGATAGTGTTAAAAATGTCCATCAATCAAGACCCTCATAGTCTGACTTCAGTTGGCCTTTCCAGCCTCGTCTCTCACCTCCCACCTCCCCTTTCTACACCTTGACTTCTGGTTACATGGGACCACAAAGCCTTCTCTAGCTGTCAACAGCCATTCATCATTCAAGGCCAGAACCCTCCCTCACACCCACCTGAATTCTCCCATAGAACTTTTATTCCTCATCAAAATTAAACTTACAATACCACGGGATTTTTTTTTTTTTTAAGATTTATTTTATTGATTTTTGACAGAGAGAAACAGAGACAGAGAGAGACAGAGAGAAGGGGAAGGGCCCAGAGCAGTCTCCATAGTTGACATTAGTTTTCCATATAGTTTTACTCCACAGGTGGGCACAGGGCTGCGCAGGGCAGGAACTGGGCCAGGAGCCTCCCACATAGGTCCCGGCAAGAACTGAACTGGGGGCACACCCCCGTTCAGCATGTGGGTCTGCATGGGCCGGGGCCGGGATTCGATCCTCGCTCCCTGGGGCTTCAAAGCGAGCGTTTAACCTTCTGAGCCATCCCAGCTTTCCCTACCATGGGATTTTGTCTGTCTGTCACGTAGACTAGGACCTGGTGGGATTGTGGTGTTAGCAATGTATCCTCAAACCCCTGCACTCAGGAGAAACTCAGTAAATATCTAGTCACTGTGCTAGGTGTGTTTTACATACAGGATCTCTAATCTCTATGGCAACCCAGCAAAGTAGGCAGTTCTTGCTTTCCCCCAAATGAAGCCTCTGGTTAAGTAACTTGCCCAAAGTCATATTAGCTTCACTTCAAAGCCAGAACTCTTTCCAATGTGTCTAAATATGTCTAATGCATGTGTGCTCCAACACACACACACATACCACTCTGCTTCATAGGAGCAGCATAATCTAATCCCACCTCTCTTTCTTGGGCCCAGGTGTTGTTTTGAACTCCCAACCAGGCACACATCCCCTTCTCTGAATTTCAATTTCCTCAACTGTCAAGGGACATGATATTAATAGCTTCCTTCTGAGGCTGATGGAGATAACAGCACAAAGCATGCGACCTTGTGATAAGGCATCTTCCTTCCTGGGTGCCGTGCCCCATCCCCAAGCAGCTTAGAGGCTTCATAGCTGGTTTAGAAGTGCCGGCTGGGCCAGAGCAGGAGGGCAGGGCCAGGTCCCTGCTGATTCTCCTCCAGAATCACACATCTGGCTCCTCTGGGCGGGAGGAGGAAAGGAGCCAGTTCTTCCTGGATGCTGATGCAGTGTGTCTGTTGTGGGCCTGTTGGGAAATGCTGAAACTGAGGAGGAAGGAACAGCAGCCGTTGTGTCTCGAGCTGTGTCTGAGGCAGCTTGAGCAAGCCCCCAGCAATTGCTCCATCTGCCAACCAGGACGATGATGCCCCAGGGTGGGGTGTTGCACCACATTCTTAGAAAGCTGCCTCTGCACATGCATTTCCACTGGGGGCCTGGACTGGTTTTGTTTAATCACTGCCTTTTTCACTTCCAAATTTCTGAGGGCAAATCGGGAGACAGCAATGTGGTGAAATGATCTTTATTAGCCAACTTTCCCTGAGTACTTTGCTCCCTGCCCTGTGTTAAGTGTCTTATAGACATGATCTTGTAGAATCCACACACCAATCCTCTGAGATAAGCATTATTCCTCTCCACACTTGCTGATGAAGAAACTGAGACCCACAGAGGTTAAGTAACTTGCCCAGGGTTGCACAGCTTATTAATGGCAGAACCAGGATTTGAGCTCACACTGTATAATTCCTGGACTCTCTACTATTTGTGCTGCCTCCCATGCATGAAAAGAATGTGGACCTTGAAATCAGGCTGCTCTGAAGTTAAATCTTAACTGAAGTTAAATCTTAACAATGCTACTGGCTTACCACATGTCTTCATCAGGCCCTTTCTCCTCCCTGGGCCTCCATTCCCCCATCTGTAGAATAAGTAGGTTAGAATAGATCACTGGTTCTTTAATTTTGCTTCAGTTTAAAAAAAAAAAAAATGTTTCACGCAGGGACTGACTGCAGATGGACACAGAGAAGTTTTTAGGGTGATGGAAACATTCTAAAACTAGGGTGTGATGATGGTTGCACAACAACATATATTTTCTAAAAATCTTGGAATTGATGAATTTTATCTTATGTAAATTATACCTCAGTAAAGTTGTAACTTATGGGACAGTTTATGAAACATCAATACTCAACCCTAGGACCCTACCAGATTGTTTGAAAACCAGTGGGCTATACGGATGCTAGATGGCCTTCCGACTCTGCCCTTCTGGGATTCTGAGTTCACTTCTCGCAGCTCAGGTGCGCGATTGCTATGGATTACAAGTATTTGTGGACAAGGATTCCATCTTCTACACTGTCAGCCCAACCCCCACACAGCATCTCGCCCAGAGTAGGTACCTGAGCATTTGTTGAATGAGTGAAGGAATGACTTGTACGTTCTTTACAAGGTTATCCCAGACTTAGTGCTTCTGTGTTTCATCTTTCTGAACCCCCAGCTCCCAGCACTAACCCTGTACAGAGTATGTACTTGGTAAGCGTTTGTTGAACAAGTAAATGAGTGAGTGAATAAATGCCTTAGTCCTGTTCATGTGACAAGTTAAAAAGGCAACATAGTGTATTTGTGCACACTGTGTGTTACTTAGGATGCTTTGGTTCCAAGCAGCTGAACCCACATACCCAAGAACAACTGTAACTTTAGGGCAAACAAAATTCACTAGGAGGATATGGGGGAAAGGGCTTGCAGACCATGCTGCAGAAAGCATGGGTCCAAAGCAGCTCCCGGGGTCCAGGCAGAAGACCTGGCTCATCTCTTTAGAAAACCTCTAGGAGATAAAGCATCTCTTACCCATTTTCAGTCATCGTGTTATTCCCCTCGAGATTCACATCCCAGGAGAAAGGCATCTGATTGGCATGGCTGGGGGTCAGATGCTCTCCCTTGGCCAAAAATAGTTGGGCATTTCTATTGACAGTATATAAAGACTGCATTTAGTGAAGGGAAAGGGGCGCAAGACCAAAGTGCATTCTGATTCTAGAAGGGGAGATAAATGCTGAACAGATCAAAACAACCAATGCCCACCGAAAAGTTCCATTACAGAAAAAGATGATAATGAGAGTTAAAAGAATTAAGAAAGATGTCACCAAGGCAGAAAAACTCAGAACCAGGACTGTGGGCTACCCTTTAGTGTCCTGGGGGGCAAGAGTGAGAGAAAAAAGTGGGTGGTGGGCTAAGAAGATAAGGAAAACTGGGGTAACTTAGAGTGTCTTTTCTCTTTCTTCTTTTAAAACTCTTGGCTAAACTACTCACTAATACTGATAGCCATCTCTTAGCACCAGGGCCATTTCCTCTCTGTTCTGGAAACCTCAAGAGGTTTTGATTAAATGTCTGAGGAGGACCATTCTGAGCAACATGACCGATGGTTCTGCGGTCCTACAGGACCTTCTCCCAGGCCATGTGCTGGGCAGCACTTGTCTCCAGATCCCAGCTCCAACTTGTAGTTCAGGGAGAATGGGGGAAAGAAAGAATATTCTCCAAACTCTTTCTGTGGCACATGTGGTAGATCTGTTTTCTCATTCAAGGCTCCCAGCTTATCAGTGAGCTGAGTATGATTAACCCTGTTTGGCAGCTGAGGCAACTGAGACCAACAAAGTGACTTGCCCAGTGACAAGTGGCAAAGTCAGGATTTGAACCTGGGACTCTCCAAAGGCTCTGCTTTCTTGCTGTACCAGGTGCATTCCCATTGGTTGTTTCAGCTTAGACAAGTCATGTAAACCTCCCTGAGTTTCTCCCTCTGCAAATCTAGGGCCTAAAAGACAGTCATCTCCTGCCCTAAAGAGACTATTCAGAAGCATCCCAGGGGAAGCCGGGATGGCTCAGTGGGTTAAGAGCTCAGTTTGCAGCCCCAGGGACCGAGGATCGAATCCTGACCCCGGCCCGTGTGGACCCATATGCTGAACTGGGGAGTGCCCCAAGTTTGGTTCTCACCGGGGCGAGACCCTGGCCCAGCTCCGGCCCTGTGCAGCCCCACCCACCTGTGGAATGAAACTATGTGGAAAAACCAATGATGTACAACTATGGAGACTGTTCAGGATCCTCCCCCTTCTCTCTGTCTCTGAATCTCTCTCTCTCTCCCTCTTTCTCTCTCCCTCTCTCTCCCTCTCTCTTCCTCTCTCTCTCTCCCTCTCTCTCCCTCTCTCTCTCTGTCTCTCTCTCTCTCTCTCTCTCTCTCTCTCTGTCAAAAACAATAAAAATAAAAAAATAAAAGAAATGACAGAAGCATCCCAGATGGCCCCAGAGGGCCAGTGGCAGATGCAGCCCTTTGGAGTGGGTGCAGCTGATGTGGTCTGGGCCCACAACGAGCCTGTCCCAGCTGGAGATGACTGATTTAAGTGGCTTTCCACAAGAGGAAAGCCAGCCCACCACAGGCTGGAGGCAAGACCTGAACCTGTGAGTCACCCCACCCCTCCCTGCCACCAGAGGGGATGGTGACAACCCATATCTAGTCCCTCTGGCCCCCTGCCCCCACCCCCAGGGGTGTCCTGTCACCGGGACACAGTGATTAGGACTACGTGCTCAGACACACACACAGCCTTTGCAAACAATGCAGGGAAATAAAGTTCTCACAGGAAACATTATCATATTGACTCACAACAGACCCATCCATAAAACAAACTCCGGGTACCTGGGGCCGCTCGGAGAGCAGCAGCCCAGCCGGGGAGATAGCAGCCAGGCCGCTCTCTCCTGGGCCTGGAGGAAGTGGGTGCCACCGGCGGGGCGGGGGACGGTGGAGGGCAACATCCCCTGGCTGCTCTAACGCTGGCCCAGGATCTGAATGATTTGTCAAAGAGAGAAAAAAATGATTTTTTTAAAAAAGAAGCACAAATCCCAGAGCACTATGGCCTCTTTGCCTTGTCACAAGAGCTCTGTTGCAAAAACCCCTATTAATACCGTGGTATTGTGCAAGTCATCTGCCATGTCAATGAGGAAAGTATTACCCTCTCCAGGGGCCTGTGTCTTCATCAATCCTTGCTTAGCAAAGCAGGCTTGTACAAAGAGATTTTGATCCAAGTCTGTTTTCAGATTTGGGAAGGCAGCTTGGAGCATCTGCCAGGCATCAGATGTCAGGCCTCTTACTACATGTAATTACTTGTTATTTGGAACCTCAGTTTCCCCATCTGCAAAATGGGAGTAGTTGTGAGACTTAAAGCAATAACATGTACATACAGCCTGTGGCACAGTGTTCTTCTTGACCATTTGTGAGAAGCAGCCTGGAAAAGTGACTCTACCCTTTCTTAATCCTGGGAGCTGGGGCAAGCCCCAGCCCCTCTGTATTTCAATTTCCTCCTCTGGAAAAACAAGAAGTATAACTAGCCCTGGCTACCTGCCTCCCCAGGTAAGGCATGAATGTTAGCTGAGCTGGGTTGTTGTCATCCAGGCTTAGTTCACTGGGTTGTGAGGAGTTCGAGTACCAAGGAGAGGGTGCTTCTAGTGTTTGGATTCTTGCAATCCCTTCTTGGAATTAGAGTGACACATTGTGTCCCAGGATCTGCCCTAAGAGAGGAAGAGAATTAACACCCCCTTTCTGGTTGTAGAGATTGAGCTGGGTGACCACTGGGAAGGGGTCATTGGTGGTGCAAAAGACATGCCTCCTTCAGGCCCCAGCAGCGTCTGGCTGCCCGTTGAGAGGGCAGTCAGTCAGCTGACTTCCAATCCCAGGTACCCAGCATGGAATTGATACATCACATGTCCACAGCCATGCCTAGCACCAACGGAGGCCCTAGTGCAATTGCTCCCAGCCTCTTTCTGTTCATCTGCTTCCTTATTGGTGACAAGGCTACTTTCTCGAGAACATCCTTGGACCAGGTCACACTCCTTATCTTGGTCATCAAGGTGCTTTGGGGTCTGGCTTCTGCTGAGCTCACCAGCTTCCCTGTCACCACTTCTCCCACCCACCTTATGCTCCAGACTCACTCAAGGTCCCACAGCTTCCTGAACCTACCATAGTTTCATATCTTAGTGCCTTATGCATGCTCTTCTATTAGCTTCCAGCAAACTTCTCTTCATCCTTCAAAGCCCAACTTCAATGTCCCCTTTCCTGTCAAGACAGCTCAAAACCATCCTCCAAACAGTTGCTCTCTCCTCTGTGCTTCCACAGTGCCCTTTCCATCTCGCCGTCATGACGCCTTCACGCCATCTTATCACTGACCTCTTTATAGATCCCCTATGTGGGACCACGAGCTGATTAATCAGTTAAGGATTTATTTCTGAGTATTTTGCTCTGAACTCTTAAAATTTGCACACCACATTTAGGAAATTTCTCTCCCCAAGATGGTGACTACGTGGGTTGTTGCAGTTGAAGGAATCTCTGATGGTGCCCAGATTTACAACCAAGTGTTCTTCAAGGAAGCCAATGCCACTTTGAAGCTTTAGTAGCTTATTTTTCTACCAAATAAACTCCAAATGGGTCAGCAGTGGCTGGTGTGCTAATGGCAGCTGATGCATGCCTGCATTTTAAAAGGTTTTAATGTTTAACTGTGTAATTCTTCTCAGGGAGTTGTTTTGTGGGTGATAGAGATAATTGGTAAATAATACACTTCTTTCATATTGGAGGTAAAGCAGGGAGTGAAAAGTCAAAGCACCAGAAGTACGAGTGTCTTGCCAGCCCCTACCTAGGTCACCTCCAAGGATGAGAAATAGGATGCATTTCAGCCCTAAGACATAAACTCCTTGGGATGTATGTCTGTCAGGCAGAGTCGTCTGGGGCACTTCCTAGAAATCTTGACCTGTCGAAGTCAGTGGGGAAATCTAATTAAAGGAAATAAAAGATGAGTAGCCAGGAGATTCCAATGTGCTGAACAAACAAAGGCATCCAACCTGCAAACTGCTAAGCCAGCTTTCTGCTTTGCCCCTGCCCAGATCCCTTACCCATCCACCCAAACGCTCTTTCTTTTCTTTGTGGGATTTGCCGGATTTTCCACTACAGACACCTACTCTTTTATGTTTACCTAGAGGGATTTGCGGAGATAACCTTTGAAATGGAGGCTCCTGCAGTAACTGAGGGGACCCACTGTGGGCCCCTCACGAGCTGGCACTGACCCTTCCTCATCCTCAGTGCCTTGCAGGGCCAAGCCACTGACCGTGGTGGTGCAGAGTAAGGACAGGGAAATGCAGATGGAAACTACCAGACACCTCTGTTCCTCCATCAGATCAACTAAAACTAATAAGACTGACCAGAGCAAGTGTTGGTGAGGATGTGGCGTAAGTAGATCACTCATCTACTTTGATGAGAAATCAAAATGGTACAATACACACTTGAGAAAACAGTTTGGCAGTTTAATATAAAGCTAAATATGCACTTTGCCACCTGACCCAGGCATTCCCTCATAGGTACTTTCAAAAGTGAAATGAAAACATACACCTGCACAAAGACTTGGATGTGAATGTTCAGAGCAGTATTACTCACATAAGCCAAAAAATAGAAACAGCTGCAATGTCCATCAACAGATGAATTAATTCACAAAATGTGGTCTATCCATACGATGGAATATTATTTGGTCATTAAGAAAAAAAGTGAAGTACTGAATAAATGTTATAGCTTGGATGAACCTTGAAAATTATGCAAAATGAAAGAAGGGATTGACAAAAGCCTCCATATTATAAGATTTTATGTATGTGAAATGCCCAGAATAGGCTAATCTATAAAGACAAAAAGTAAATTAGTGGTTGCCAGGGGCTGAAGCAAGGGGAGAATGAGGAGTAACTCCTAAAGGATAGGGAATTTCTCTTTGGGGTGCTGAAAATATTCTAGAATTGATTGTGGTGGTAGTTGCAGAACTCTCTGAATGTAAACACACTCAACTGTACATTTTAAAAGGGTGACTTGTGTGGTATGTGAGTTATATCTCAATAGAACAATTACACACACACATACATACATAGTGGTGATGAGGACCATGGCTCAAGCCAGACACACGCAGTACGCAGCATGAGGAGTCTCATAATTAGACCTGTGGATTGACCTGGGTTGTGGAATCTTGCTTGGCTGGCAGCATTTGAAAACACTATTTGATCTCTGCGCCTGTAGGCTAGATATGTGCTCTCTAGTCGTGTTAGACACACAGGATTTATTCATGTATACAACCGACATGGCTTACGTGTCCACTCTGGCAGCAAGGCAGAGGACCCCTGAAAGCCCAGAGGTGAGGAGATACAGCCCTGACATGGAATGAGCTCCTCTAGAAGCCGCTGTACCTCCCACTTTCACAAGCATCAGATCAGAAGATGCCACAATGCTGGTGAATAGGCCAACCGTGTTTCTAAGTGGCAGAGACTGGATTCTAGGATGGGGCCCCATGTCAGTGTGAGATGGATCTGATGTGCCATTGCACCCTCTTTTGCCTAAAAGCTACATATAGTAGAGGACATTTGTGGAGTGCTTACTGTGTACCGGCCTGAGCGTAAACTTTAGTGCATAGCATCTCAATTAATCCCCACCACGACTTAAAGGGGACATTCCAAGTATTACTCCTCCGTGTTCCTGAAGTGTCACCTGCTCCTACCACACTTGCACCAGGAGAAAGCAGGTGGGGAGGACACAGGGCTTGCCCAAGGCTGAGACAGCCAGACTGGGCTCTTCAGCCTATCACCCGCAGGCAGTCACATTGGCTGCAGGTCAAGAACAGAGGAGCTGAGTACTTACCCTGTGATGGGTGAGAAGAAAGGGAGAGGAACACCACCAACGTTTGTCCTGAAGAGCTTGATTTGGAAAATTACCAGGCAGAAAGGGGGCTTAGGATTGAGAGAGGATGGGAGGGAAGGGTCTGGGGTGGAGAAGAAGAGGAGGGAAGGAAGGAAGGAAGGAGTCTTCTCAGCCCAATGTATATTTATTCAGGAGGCAAGTGGTTTTATTTCTTGGTTTGTCATTAATAATGGACAAAACATAGGCTCAGTTGCCTGTTCAGAGTAGTCCCTGGGCTTTCTTATTGGAGAAAACCCTGACAGCCAGTCATTTAGGTCCCCAAGATCCCACCCTGCCTGATTCTTCTTTGACAACCACCCCTCTGTGTCTTCTATTCTGCTTCTATTTATTTTATTTTTTTTTTTTTATATTTTTATTTATTTATTTATTTTTGACAGAGAGAGGGAGAGGGAGGGAGAGAGAGAGAGAGAGAGAGAGAGAGAGAACTGAACAGGGGGAGCTCCCAGTTCAGCACATGGTTCCGCACGGGCCTGGGCCGGGATTCGATCCTCAGTCCCCAGCGCTGCAAAGTGAGCGCTCAACCCACTGAGCCATCCTGGCTTCCCCTCTGCTTCTATTTAATAGACTCAAAATCTTGAATTTGCAAGATTTATCCATTCAGGAGATACTGAGTTGGGCTCACCCTTAGACATAGTTACAGGTCATTCATTTTCTTAGGTACAACTCGGTTTAAACTT
>PVKE010016447.1:0-31995 GCA_004027555.1 Craseonycteris thonglongyai | reverse complement strand
CACGAGGACCGAGGATCGAATCCCGGCTCCGGCCCAGGCAGGACCCACATGCTGAGCTGGGGAGTTCCCACAGTTCGGTTCTCTAACTGTCTCTGTCTCTGTCTCTCTCTCTATCTGTCAAAAGTAAAATAGAAATAAATATGCACTGAAGACAAAAAGATAATTTCTCTCTATAAATGTGAAAAGATAAAAAAAAAAACAACAACAAAAAAAAAAACATTGAGCTTGATTTTAAAGATTTATTTTTATTGTTTTTGACAGAGAGAGAGATATACAGAGAGAGAGAAGGGGGAGGCCCAGAACAGTCTCCATAGTTGCACATCATTGGTTTTTCCACATTGTTTCATTCCACAGGTGGGTGCGGGGCTGCCAGGGGCAGGAACTGGGCCAGGATCTCACCTGGTGAGAACTGAATTGGGGACACTCCCCAGTTCAGCGTATGGGTCCACACGGGCTGGGGCTGGGATTCGATCCTTGGTTCCTGGGACTGCAAGGTGAGCGCTTACACCACTGAGCCATCCTAGCTTCCCAAGAATTACGTTTTTATTTTTGCATTTTATTTTGGGGAGTTTTTTATTGACCTACCTTAAAGTTCACTGATTTTTCCCTTGGTCACGTCTAATCTACTAATGAGCCCACCAAACGTATTCTTCAGTCATCACTGCTGTCTTTTTTAAATTTCTAGCATCTTCTTTGAATTTTTTTTTTTAGAAATTCAATGTCTCTGCTTACATTCCCCATCTGTTCTTCTGTGTTATCTACTCTTCCCCTTAACATAGTACTAATAATTACGTATTTTATGTTTCCTGTTGGATAATTACAACATCCATGTCATATCTGGTCAATCTGATTCTGATGGATTTCTCATCTCTTCGGAGTGTGTTTTTTTGGTTTTTGGGATGCCTTTTTAACCCCAAGAATTACATTTTTAAAACTCAGTGTTTTGGGTTTTATTTTTTAAGTGGATACCTTAGCAAAAATAAGATTTGTGTCATTGCCTCTAGATCATGTTTGAAAACAAACAGGTGGGAGTAGAACATAAATACTAGTGCTTATTTTTCCTTTCTATGCAGTGGGCATTAGTGTGGCTTCTTTAATCTGATGTGGGCTCAGTTTAGATTTAGGATGCGTCTATGTGACATTTTTCCCAATGTCTTCTAGTGGATTTTGTTCAGTGAGTTTCTGTTGAGTGTCTGCTGTGTGCCAGGGCCATTATAATCATTGAGGGGACAGCAAGGAACAAGTTAGCCCAGGTCTCTGCTCTTAACGGTATCTGCATTTTTGTAGATACTCATGTAGGAATTGTGGGACCCGTACCATTTATTAATTGACTAAAATTTTATATAAATCATGTACTTGGCGGGCATAGAATAAAATCAACGAAACCATACTTATATAAGGCTTAGGAATATATTATTATCACTGCTATTTTTGTTATTCAGAGGAAGAGCTGGTAAGTAACCAGTATAGTATATCTATCTATTCAGTGTTTTTTGGTGCAATATTTGCCTGCTATGTTTAAGACTCCTATGCCAGGCACTATTTAATAATACTACAATTTAGAAGAGAGGATGATATGTGGAGAAAGAAAGGAGTAAGTCAACATTTACTTTGTACTATTTGTCTGGCACTGTGATATAGGATAGGAAATGTCATAATAAAAGATTAATGCAATTTATATGAATTATAAAGAAGCAGTGATAACTGCTAGTTGGAATAGGAAATAAAATTAACATATAAATTTAAAGGACTGAGTTACCAGAGATGCCAAGAAATGAGAAATTGCATTCCAGTTTTAGGGAATCATATATTCCATGTGTTTTGAATATTTTCTTTGCAGCTGCTTAAAGGGAGCAACTTGTTGACCCCATCCTATCAGAGGTTTAAAATATGACCATCTTACCTGTGATTGGATAAGCTGCCTTGAGGAAGGGGAACTTACCCAACTCTATCTAAGATATCTCTGGTGTGAATTGCTGTGGGCTCCTGTGAGAAGCAAGCAGTGTGCTAAGAAGGATCTTTAAAGGCATGTACTCCAAAGTCATAGGCACTTGATGGGACAGAAACTTTCTAAGAACATATTTGTTATGTGGTGGGCTAGTCAATGGACGGCGAGTGCAGTGGAGTCAGTGAGTTCTATTCTTGGGAGGCTCCAGTGTAGATGTTCCATGGCTCTTGACCTTGACTCAGAGCACATCGGGGTTCTTGAAATTCCTCAGGAAACCATGAGAGAGTCAGGCAAGAGACTAGATCCACAGCCCAAAATATAATACTCGTTCTGCTCACTTGTCCACCAAATGTGGTTTCCAAATGGTGTTTATCTTTCTGTTTTCAGAAATGAAATAGAAAGATAAAGACTTGCCACCACCAAAGAAATTGCAGGAGAAAAATTCCTCCAGTGTTTTGAACAGCATCAATACCTGCACTTAGACTAGCAGTGATTCAGAAGTATGACTTTAGGAAGCATCTCACTTGCAGGGAAAGAAAACACAGGAGCTCTGTGGTGCCAAACAGACTTGGGTTCCTTCATAAACCTCCCACTTCCTAACTTTATGTGAGGCCTTGGGCAAAGTGCTTAGACTGCTTAGCCATCCTAAACCCACTCCTCTCAGCTTTTATTATATGTGCCCAGGGCACAAGGTAGAAGTGAGGACAGAACAAGATTGTATATGTGAACTGCTTGCATGGTGCCCAGCCTCATAGTAAGAACTCAACAAAAGGCAGCTGTTCTCATTAGTGTTTTCTTCTTTCCCTGAAAAGAGCTCAATGATCTTTCAGATTTAAGCACTGAGACTATGACTTTTTCTCTGGAGCTTTCTACAAAGCCATAGATATTAACTCACACTTTGGATAAGTCACCCTCACCTGCTTCAGTTCTGATTCAGTCATTCTCCTTCTCATTCACTATAAAGTTCAGAATGGAATTAAAGGGGAACCAGCATGCTAGCATGCATGTGAAAGGAAGTTTCACCTTTGGTACTGAAGACCGCTGGAAGAGTTAGGGTAAATGTAATTCTCATTTTCCCCTTTACTATAAGAACATTATCTCTAGTCTAGAGACTGGCTATGCCCCAGTATCCCTTCTTCAACACTGAAGCAAGAGTTGGCCATATAAGGCCTTCTATGAGCTTCCTGGCTTAAGAAGCTTTGGTTCAAAGCTATGAAAACCTTTTGCATAACCATGGCTATTTTTAATGCTCATTACTGCCTGCTGCTTGCCTCATCAAGCAAGTCATCTTGGATATCAATGATACATTTTTGTGGGAAATAATCAATGATAACTCTGACATTAATGGTTTTAAAATATTTCTTTTTCCCCCTAGATTTCTCTTTCCTAAATGTCTTGACCAGTGTTCACAAGGTAAGCAATATGCTTTACTTCCTACTTGCATGCCTTTCAAATTGTGTTTAGATACAGCAGACTTTTCTTCATGTTCCTACCTACCATTCTAAAAGCCAAAACAAACAAAATTGGTCTAGGGAAAACTTTGACATTTTTTACTTTTATCATATTTGATAGGCAGATTTCTTCCAGAGTTTGTCTCTTTAATGATGACAAATTGCATGGCGCCACTTCTGAGCTGGGCTTAAATCTGCTCTGGCCTTCCAACTACTATCAGTGGACTGAGTAGGTATTCCTAGCTTCTGGAGCATCAAGATCTTTATGCTTCTGTCCCATGAGTACAAAATAATGCTCAGTAGGACCTTCTCCCTTAATCGCCCCCTCTGCATGCACTGGAATTTTTTACACCTCTTTGGTAACATTTAGAAAAATCTACCCATTCTATAGGTTAGGCTCAACCTTGCATTGCCCTTACTATACGGCAACCCTAGAAACAGCACTTTTTAGTCATATTAGCTGTGGTGCCTGGAGACCCAGAATAAATTCTAAATTTTATACAGTGGTGATAAAATGCCCTCGTTGTTGTCAGAAGACCTGGGATCTGGGCTTCCTGAGCTATCCCCGCAAGTTGAAATCAGACAGAAGAAAATAACTTGGTGTCCCCAGCATGGTTTTTGTCTGTGTGCCCTGCTGAGGCCACAGGGAGCAGAGACAACAGAGCATACCGAAGCTGTTGTTTTAGGAAACAGCTGAGCTGGGTGCTGCACAGGGCAGGAGGCCAGGTCACTGGAGAGAGGAATGTGTGTGTTGGACTGCTGCACCCAGAGTCTCAAGTCCAGCTTTTAGAAGCCCCTGTTGCTTTCCAGGCACTGTAACCCATAAGCAGAGTGAAATGAGTCCATCCACACACAGTATTCACCCCAGGTAGATTAAAGAAATTTTATGAAGGTTAGGTCAATCGGATCTGATGACAGACTAGATGTGGGACAAGAAGGTATGTAGGTTGGCTCCTAGGTTTCTAGCTTGAGAGTTTGAGAAGGTTTGTGGTACTTGTCCTTGAAATAAAAAGCACAGGAGAAAACAAGTCCAAGAGGTAACCAATGAAAGCTATCTGGTCCTTAGATACAGGTTTGAAAGTCATGGTCAAAGCAAGGGTGTGGGCCATAGTCAGCTCCTGTCCATCACATTATTGCCACCCTAGTGTAAATTGGCTCCTTGGCATTTTCTCCCTCAGTGCTCCTCTGCTTTTTTTCCACATAAAACACAGATGGTCAGGTTGCCATTGGCAAACCATCTTGGAGAAGTACTCTGTGTTCACTGTCCATGAACCTGGGCCAATATTACAAGACAAACTGTGTTCTCTCTAGCACTTAGTAAGCATATTTCATTAACACTGCCTCCCATCTCAGGGTTCAAAGGCAACTTGTGTCAAATTCTGTTATTTTATAAAGCTAGGTATGTGATCATATATGGGCAGATGACCTTGAAGCCATATATACTGTTTTCTGAACTCCAAGGGAAGGGGTTTGTGGAGTGACTGTGCCTTGATAAAGTTCTTCTGCTTGTATCTGGGCCCAGGAGATCCTCTAGACCAGGGGTGGTGAACCTTTTGGCGATTGAGTGCCAAAGTTTATGAAATAAGAGTATACTCACTCAACTTGCGTGCCAACCCATAGAGTGAGATAGAGGTATCGATTATTTTTATGTCTATAAGAGCATAAACAATAATTTTTTAAATGGTATTCATAGCTTCGCGTGCCGAAATAATTGCTCCACGTGCCACTTTGGGCACGCGTGCCATAGGTTCGCCACCCCCACTCTAGACGGGTCTGACCTGGCTTACCATGGGCCTGGGCTATCTGGGGAGGGAATAGATAAAAGGCATACAGTTGACCTTTGAACAGCACGGATTTTAACTGTGCAGTCCACTCATGTGTGGATTTTTTTCAACATACTATAAATATTTTTCTTATGATTTTCTTAATATTTTCTTTTCTCTACTTTATTGTAAGAATACAGTCATATAACATACAACATATAGCTAAGCAACTGTTTATGTTGTCAATAAGGCTTCCAGTCAACAGTAGGCTATTAGTAGTTAAGTTTTGAGGGGGTCAAAAGTTACATGCAGGGGAAAGCTGGGATGGCTCAGTGAGTTAAGCGCTCACTTTGCAGCCCCGGGGACCGAGGATCGAATCCCGGCCCCGGCCCCGGCCCATGTGGACCCATTTGCTGAACTGGGGAGTGCCCCCAGTTCAGTTCTCACCAGGACAAGACCCCGGCCCAGTTCCTGCCCTGTGCAGCCCTGCGCCCACCTGTGGAATGAAACTATGTGGAAAAAACCAATGATGTGCAACTATGGAGACTGTTCTGGGCCCTCCCCCTTCTCTCTGTCTCTGACTCTATATCTCTCTCTCTCTGTCAAAAACAATAAATAAATCTTAATAAATAAATTAAAAAATTACATATAGATTTTTTACTGTAATGCCCTTAATTCCCATGTTGTCCAAGGGTCAACTATTTCTTTTCTCTTTGGAGATTTGGTGGCTCACTTGGAGGTGGGATCTGCCACCAATAGACAAACACTTTATATCCCGAGGAAGTATATTGCCTCCCTTTGTTCCTGTTCATGAGCCAGGCTTCCTGATTCATTGCTTTTACAACAAAGGATTGTACAACAATGAGAAAAGGATGCTATTTTAGCCCCAACATGTTGTATGTTACAGAAATCTAAGGATTAGGAAATAATCTCAATGCTTAAACAGCTATAATAGCAAGGCTTATTATAATGGTGGCTGGAAAGTAGAGGAGAGATATTTTACTATAAATGCCCTGCTTTTAGAAGTGTCTGTAGATAGATAAAAGAAGTGAACTTTGCTCTCTCCTGGGCTTCTGGAAGCCTTTAGTCCTAACTAGTATGGTCAGGCAGACCTCAGAGATGTTTCTCCGCTGTTGAGAATGAGCCAGGCAGGACGCTTGCTCACTCATAACCCAGAGTGGTGAGACCTTGGCAAAATCCAATTATTCACTCCTTGATACAAAGCAGGAGGAAGCTCATGGCCCACGCAAGATGAAACCGCCCGCCATGGCCTCTTCACCCTGGGCTCCAGTTAACTGTTGTACCTGCCTCACAGATGGCATTTCCTCTTGGCAGGTGGCAGTTTGCATAGCTGGCCTAAGGAATGCTAGAGATAATCTTTTTGTTTGTTTCCCTATAAAGCAAAGCGCTTTTCTATGTCCAATTACTGACCTAGAATCCCAAGCCCACAAGGTTTCTCTACATAGTATTTGTGGGGCAGACAGTACTTTGGGCAAGATGTCTGTTAGCAACCAAGATCCCAACCTTTTTCCGGGCAGGCCAGGCCTATACTTGTGAGCCTGGTGCATGCTACTTAGGTTGGTATATTTGCACTAGTCTGACTTGCCTACTTCTTTTGCCCAAGAAGATACTGAACAGAGTCCTAGGGCCTTTACAGGTCTTCACTCAGTCTTTCCTGGCTCCTCACTGCAAGACCCACTACAGCTGTTCTTGTCTTTCACCCCTGGGAATCTCACAGGCCTCTTTCAGGATCTGGCTGCCATATCTGCCATCTCTGGAATGTGCTGAGCCTTCTAGAAGCCTTCCTGCTTCCCTGCTGTGCCACAGTCTGGGACTGGCCTCCTCACCTTGCCTCACTCAGTTTTCAGAAGCCCCAGTCACTTCCTGTGGCTGTACCAGGGCATGGAGTTCTGGCATTAGGCTCACCAGGCTCTTTTCTGTCTCCCCTGCAGCCTCCGGACTGATCTTCCTAAATGGGAATGGGAGACAGGTATCAACAGTGTCACCTTCATTAGGAGGCTTCCCTGACAGTCTGGCTGAGGATGGTCCATCTTAATGTTAAAGCCTCTGAACAGAAAGGGCATGTGAAGAACCTTTTAAAAAAGAATAAACAAAATGCTAACATATTCTCCATTTGCATTTCTAAGTCATATGCTGTTACCACAACTAGGTCTTTTTTTTTTTTTTTTTTAAGATTTATTTTATTGCTTTTGGCAGAGAGAGACAGAGAGAAGAGGGAGGGCCCAGAGCATTCTCCATAGTTATACGTCATCAGTTTTCAACATAGTTTCATTCCACAGGTGGACACAGGGCCATGCAGGGCGAGAACTGGACAGGGGGCCTCTGCATGGAAAATGCACCCCTATGAGCCAGGGGCCTCCCAGATGAGAGGCACACCCCAAGTGGGAGCCAAACTGGGGGCCTCCCACATGTGAAGCTCACCCCAGCAGGATCTGAACTGGGGTGGGAAGCACACCCCAGTTCAGCATATGGGTCTGCACAGGCAGGGGCTGGGACTGGGACTCAGTCCTCAGACTCTGGGGCTGAACATGAGTGCTCTACCTGTTGAGCCATCCTGGCTTCCCCACAACTAGGTCTTATATGGAGACCTTGAGAATAGGGATTTTGAGTGTAATAGAAACTTTTTTAAAAATGTGATTCTGGGGGAAGCTGTGATGGCTCAGCAGGTTAAGTGCTGGCTTTGCAGCCCTGGGGACCTAGGATCAAGTCCTGGCCCCAGCCTGTGCGGACCCATATACTGAACTGGGGTGTGCTTCCCATGCAGGAGGCCCCCAGTTTGGTTCTCACTCCACACCTCATTCAGCCCCTTGCTCAAGGGGGTGTGCCTCCCATGTGGGAGGCACCTAGCCCAGTTCCCGCCCTGCACAGTCCCTGCCCACCTGTGTGGAATGAAATCATGTCGAAAACTAATAACTTACAACTATGGAGACTGCTCTGGGCCCTCCCCCTTCTCTCTGTCTCTATCAAAAACAATAAAATCTTTAAAAAAAAAAAAAAAAGGAAAGAAAGAAAGAAAACGTGATTCTATGTATTCCTGTATACTTGTATGTGTATATAGACTATCTGAGGAAGCATACCCCAAATCTGGTTATCAGTGATTGCCTCTGGGAAAGAGAACGAGGGCTCAGTGCCAGAGGAGGGAAGAAGAAACTTTGTACTAAATACCTGTTTGTACTTTATGAATTTTGTACCAAAAATATGTACATACCAATAAGTGTTAGAATCTTTTTTGAGATGGCTATCTGATAAATGGGATTTACTCAGACTTCTATGTGAGAAAAATATGGGCATGTGGGTGCCCCACAGCATGGCTGCTTAAGCCACTGCCTCAGAAGGTCAGGTGGCATGTATCTTGTACATGCCACTTGTTCATTTATTCAGCCGATCTTTATCCAATGCCTGTTCTAACCCAGTCCTGGGGGATTAGTGAGGGCTTCTAGAAAAGGTGCTATTCCAATTGTCTTTGCCCAAGAGGAGGAGTCAGACCAACAGAAAGGAGGGGAAGGAACAGCAAAAGTGAAGGACCTGGCTGTAATGAGAGCAGGCCCAGGGCATTAGGGAAGTGAGTGCAGCATGGCTGATAAGTCAGGCAGGCCAAGAAGTTAAGATACTAGACTAAATGCAATTGGAATGCATTGGAATATTTAAGTAGAGAAGTGATATAATCAGATTTATGTTTTTGAAAGGTTACTCTGATTACAGTTGGAAGAATGAATTGTAGTAAAGGAAGCCTGTTCCCATCCTGCACAGCTCTGCTCCCACCTGTGTGGAATGAAACCATGTCAAAAAACTGATGACGTACAACTATGGAGACTGCTGTGGGCCCTTCCCATTCTCTCTCTGTCTTTCTCTCTCTCTGTCAAAAACAATAAAATCTTTTTTTTTTTTTTAATCTTTTTAAAAAATTGAAAAGTCTAAAAAGGGACAGTTAGGGGAGGGAGCAGGGGCCCACTTTTATGTGAGCCCTCAGCTGCCATCAGGTCTCAGAAGGCTGAGCCATTTTTGGTTTTATTCCCCAGGCCTGGTGAGTAACGTGGTATTCACCAGTCACACCGCTGAGCAGAGACATCCTCTCCTAGTTCAGCTGCAGAGCCTCATCAGAGCTGCCAATCCTACCGCAGCCTTCATTCTTGCAGAAAGTGGGATCGTCACCAGGTAAACTTATCAAGTTCACTTCACCCCACAGGACCGGGCACTTTCTCAAATACAGCATATATTCTCTGGCTATGTCCCACAAAGTCTTTCCACTTCTCTAAGACCTGAGCATTTATAGAAGTGCTTTTAATGCTGTGTAAAATTCACCAAGAGGATCCCATGTATCAGTGTCTTGTACTGTTTTGAGATACTTGGTTTTGATGTATTCACATTTTCATCCATTAAAGGATGGAAGTCGAGACTTTCTCAATGTTCTTGCATTAACCCAAAAAAAGGTGGCATAGAGATTATAGGTAAAATATCTTATTTTATGGATGTGGGTTCAAATTACAAACTGAAAATAGAGAATTGGTGACTTCATATGTGTGTATATGTATGAAGAGAAAACACTTGGTTGTATAGCAATTTTGTTTGCTCAGTAAGAATACTAAATGGTGTATATTTTTAAAATAGTTTTGACTTTTGAGCAATACAGATATTTTACATATTCAAAAATTAAATCAACAAAGAGGGGGGAAACTAAGTACAAAAATAAAAAGGAATTCATCTGTATAGTGAAGTAATAGTCCCATACAGACAAAATAATTCAAGTAACTTTTGAACATAATCCTCTGTTGGAATCCTGATTCCAAACAACATCACCAGTTAGAAAAGGGAGATTATAAATATGAACTGTGAAAGGTGAGGAAAGACTCTCTAAATGTTGAATTTGAATTGAGGGACTCAGAGGTATATTCATTTCAAAAAAATGTTTATTTCCAAGCTTTTTCCATTGAAAGGGACCAGAAACACTTAATACCAGAGCAGTAGTAAACATCCCTTCCTCTAGATCTTGATTTCTAAGAACCAATCCACTATAAGGTATCCAGACTCTTTGGAAAATTGGCAGATTGCAAGTATGGGGTGAGCCTGGTATATTTTATGCCAAGAAAGCAGATTACTAGCAGTATGTCAAAAGGATACGGGAGCTAGCTTAAGAAGCTCTCACTAGCCAAATTTGGAACTTGAACATCAGAGAGAACAATGATAATGCTAGATGGAATAAAACGAGTCCATGGTGATACGAAAAAAAAAAAATGAAGAGCAGGATGCTAATTAATAAATAGGATTTCTAGAACTAGAAATCCTTTCATGTAATATTTTGTTTAGGCAAGAATCATCATGGATGCTAAAAGTAGTGGGTGACAGATTGCTGAGGAAAGGGATATTCACTCATCTCAGAGTATCACTCCACAGACTACTTACTACTTACAAACCAAGTACCATAACAATGGGAAAGTCTTACAGATAAGACATTGACCAAATGATTAAGCTTAGCAAGATCATTAAGGGACAAACTGCATCATATTTCTCTTGTCATGTGATGCTGTGGGAAGGACCAACATCATCTGCGTATTAATCTTGTGAAAAATATTTAACTGAATTTAATCATGAGGAAACAACCAGACACATACAGGTTGTGTGACACAAGACAGCTGGTATATACTCTTTAAAAATGTCAGTGCATAAGAAACAAAAAGAAGCTGGAGGAAGTATTCCAGATTAAAGGAAAATAAAGATTATAAATTCAGTGAGTGATCCTTGATTGGATTCTTATCAATACCTCTCCAACTGCAGTGTACATATGAATCTCTTGGGGATCTTATTGAAAGATTCAGTGTGTCTTGGATGGGCCCTGAGAGAGTGCATTTCTAATGAGCTCCTAGGTGATCCCATAGCTGCTGGTCCGTAGTGTTAAATTTCTTGGGTGTGACAATAACATTGTGGTTCTGTAAGAGAATGTCCTTGTTCTTAGGAGATGCATACCGGAGTATTTAGGGGTGAAATGACAGGAAAAACATGTATGCAGATGTGCTTATATGTGGAGATGGGGACAGTGGAGATAAGAAGAAAAATAATCACGTTAAGATTGATAGTCCTTATTAGCCTGGTTTTTTGTTTTTTTCTGTATGTTTTCAAAGGAATGAAGATGTTGAGCTGATTCTCTCAGAAAATAGTTTTTCAAGTCCTCAGATGCTGCGATCTCGATATTTAATGTACCCTGGCTGGCAAGTATCATCAGTGAAAATAGCTAAGATTTCTTTATAAATCCAATGATTTATTTATTTACAGAAAAGAGAGAGAAAGAAAAAAATACCAGGTGTGCTTTATGAGGGTGACAGTGACAGCTGAAACAGCCTGCATGTCCCAGCAGCTGCTGGCCTTTCCAGGAGCCCAATGTTTCACGTCTTGGACTCCAAATTCAGGTGTTGACACTTAGGGAAACATCCAGTGGGCATCAAGCACAGTGGTATCCTGTGTTTCTTCTGGCCTCTACTGAGGGTAAGGGGGCTGGCACAGAACCAAGGAGTTATAATCTTCCCAAGTGAGAGATTCACTCCTGCTAATACAGTCAGGCTTCTCAGGTTCCCACCTGACAGGCAGGTTCTCTGCTGATGTGGCCCAGGGGATATTTCTTCTCTTCTGGCAGCCTCCCAGCCTGTGAACCTCTCCTCCAGAGATGAGAGCACAAGGAAAGAGAGTGCAAAGTGCATTGTAATCATACTAATACCAACAGCACATGAGCACCTACACACATTGTTCTAAGGCTGTGCTCTCCCATACAGTAAACACTATTCACATTTGGCTATTTAATAAAATACTCATCTACTGCCAGAGGTGTTGCAAATTATTACCCACAAGATGGTTAACCCTATTTCCTGGACTGATTTCAGTCATGGAGATTCATCTGAAGGAAATAACGCAAAAGAAGAAATGATCACTCTATCACTTTAGAAGTGGGATTTGTTATACTGCCCTTCTATCTTTACATATGTTTGAAATTTTCCATAATAAAAATATTTAAATGCTCTGAATATGGCCATATTCTTAATGTGTCTGTGGCAAGCATTATATCTACTGAATTTAAAACTGAGAAAAATAGAGCAGAGATGCCCCAGCCCTGTAGTTTCTTCTGGAAGAGTGCACACATCCAAATATACAGTCTGTTAAACTGCCCTCAGTGATAGTGGGGCATAGTTGGAGCCCTAAAGAGGATGGGAGGGGATCCTGAGCAGGAGCTCCAAGGGTATCAGGACAGACCCCCAATCTCAAGTGGGACACTGGCAGGCTTCAAGCGTAGATGGGGTCTTTGACTTCAGGGAACTGCTAGTTTAACCGAGGTAAAACCTCCCTGCTCTAATGGGGCAACCATGCTTCCCATTCTCAAGGTGAAACAGACATACACACATTTAAACAAGTGTTTGTTCACAAAATTGCATACAGGTAAGGAAATCAGATACTAATAGGATAAATGATATGTAGTTCATCCCAAAGTATATAATAACACTGAAAGCCCCAATTATTTGTACTTATAATTTTTTTTAATCTTTTAAGGTATGAAGGCAAATTTGATGCTGGATCAGTCTTTCCACTAATGGTTCAGATCTGCGTATGGTTTGGTCGCCCCTTGGAGAAGACTCGCTTTGTGGCCAAGTGTAAAGGTCAGCTTTGGCTGGAACACATCCCAGACCCTGATAAAAGAGTGCAGAGTTGTCCTTGCTACTTGGCACTATTTTACTATTCTGTGTGCTGTCTCTTTTCCTCGCCATTTGGGTCTGAAAACAGGGAGAGGGATTTGAGAACCCAGGAGTCCTCCAGTCCTGGAAATAGTGGAAGAGCCACTGGGGAGAAAGCTAGTAGGGATAGAACCTATGAACCCTGGACCCTAGAGTAGAGTCTCTACCCAGTTCCTAATCCTCTAGCTGTACCACCCTGAACTTGACCCCTGCCCCCAGGTGGGTGACAACTCTGTCTTCTTCCTCCACCAGCAATTCAGTCCTCCATCAAGCCAAGTCCGTTCTCTGGAAACATCTACCACATCCTGGGCAAAGTGAAGTTTTCAGGTAACTAGGAGGTTGGATTTGGGAGTCCTGCATTATGGAGGGTGCAGCCTCCACTGTGCTCTGCAGACCACTGATGCCTCTCAGACTCTCTCTCAAAAACCCTACCCTCTGAGCCTTACCACATTGGGTTTTTCTAGTTACCCCTCTCTGCCAAGGGCCCACCTTTCTCCGGGTCCTTTTGCTTCTTAGTGGAGGACCTGTCCTCCTTCCCCTCGATGGCCTGCCCAGGGCTTCTACTCATAGCTCTTGACTTCCTTGTTCTAGAGACCCTCACCCCACCCCTCTTGAACCATCCATGGCCTCCTCCTAGACCCATCACCAGGAGCTACCCCAACACTGAGCTCTCTAGTTCCTGATCCAGGTCTGTCAAAGTCTTTGAGCCTTCCACTTGCCTTCTCCTCCATTCTACCCAGTAGGCCTGTTTATCAGCCTTAGCCCTCTGGAGCCCTCAAGACCTGAAGTCTATTTGTTCTGGGCTGAGGTTCAGGGAAGGCCTCAAAACAAGAAGGAATGGCCAACTCCACGTAGAGAAAGGGGAGAATATTCCAGGGAAAAAGCACATGTGCTATGGACCTGAGGCATAAAAGGTACATTTCAGAAACCAAAAAGGGTTTACTATGGCTGGGACTGAGGAGGAGGAAGGGACTGTATCTGTTAGGGTATCTTCAGCTGTTACAACAGAAAACCCCAACTCAGCTAGCAGGTGTTAGCTACATAACAAGAAGTCAGGAGATTGGGCCACATCGCAAGGCCACTGAAGACTCAGGTAATGTGTATGTCTGTGTTCTTCCATTCTTGGTGTTCAGTTGTCCTCAGGTACCCACCCTTCATAGTTGCCAGGTAGTGTTGTAAGTCTAGATGTCAAATCTAGGCACAATGTCCAGCCAGTGGGAGAGACTGGCTCTTCTGTGGGTGTCTATTAGTGCAGACAAAACACTTCCTCCCAGTTCTTCAGCGTTGAGTTGCCATGCCTCTTGGTACTCATGACAGATGGGGAATTGGTATTGGAAGAAGAGAGGGATGCTGAGCAGACAACCATCAGTGTCTGCTGTAGGGAGCCAGGGAGAGTTGTAAGCATGGAACCATCTGGGTTCAGATGAGAGAATTAGATGACACATACCTTTACAAAAACAAAACTAAAAAACAACAAACAAACTCTCAAGGTCCTTAACCCTTAACCTGTGGCCTAATTTATCTTACTGAGTCTGAAACTTTGGGCTGTCTCCTCAAGCCCCTTACTCAAGCCTATATCCCTCAGGCTCCAACAGATAGCCACCCACCTGCTTTGGAAGTCTTGGTGCTTTAGTCTTCCCTTCCTTCCATCATCAGCTCCTTTTCTTCTTTATTTAGACCTACCCTTGACCCCTTGTTCAAGTTTAACCTCTCTTTGTTCTGGTTCCCTTTCTCATCCTACCTTTGAGGGGAACTTTGTCCTTTTCTCATATCTCCAGTCAATCACAGCCCTCAGCTTCTCAGCCTGTAAACCTGGCCATATCTTCTGTTCCCATACAGGTGACCCTCTTGCAGCACTTGTATTGCCTTCCTCCCTTGGCCTGAGGCCTCTGCTGAGATCCACACCCTCCAGCTCTGTCTACCACGGGGGCTTTCCTCATGTAGTCTCCTGTGGGTTAATGGTGTCCACCTGATCACCGAATCACTCAACCTAGAAACTTATATTCCTCCTCCCTGTCTTAACTCCATCCTTTCTAACTTGCCACCAGTCATGTCACTTCTTCCTCCTATACATGTCTCATGAATGTGTCCCGACCATTGGCCCTGTGTCAGTCTTACTGTAGCCTTATCCTTTTGGAGCAGAGCCTCAGAGCTGACATGTGTCCTCCTTGCAGACTCTGAGAGGACCATGGAGGTCTGCCACAACACTCTAGCCAATTCCTTGAGCATCATGCCAGTTTTAGAGGGACCCACGCCACCGCCCAACTCCCGAAGCACACCTCAAGATAGCAGTGGACAGCAGGAGTGCTACCTCGTGTTCATCGGCTGCTCCCTGAAAGAAGAAAGCGTTAAGGACTGGCTGCGGCAGTCAGCTAAGCAGGTGGTTTTTGAAGCCCAGACCAACCTGGCAAAGATGTGACTAGCACACCTGTGGGCTGCAACTGGCCTTGAGGCAGAAGTCCCTTTACTGTCTTGTGTCCCCCACACTAGTCCACCCCTCATAGGCTCAGCCAGAACTTTCACACACTTAGAAAGTGGGAAACAGCCACCCAGGGAAAACTCAGGGCAGACTTATGCTCACAGCCATTTCCAGTTCTAATTCCAAAGGCGAACTGGAGCTACGAGGTGGCTTAACTAGGACCTGGGTGAAATCTCGTGGACCCAGAGTCAAACTGGTATTCCAAACTCAAAACCTCTTAACTGAATCAAATTCAAAGACTCTCCTGTATTCTGAGCCCAAAATTCCTATTCTTGGACTCTCTGTAGCAAGGAGAAACAAAGATAACACTTAGAGCCTTTTGCAAACCAAGACTCCAGCATGGATAGCTGTGAACCTCAGGCCGTGAAGATAGCTGCAGGGGAAGTGGAGGCTTGCACACAAGCATATTTAGCCCAATTCTACAAAGGAAAAAACCCACACTGGAGTTAAAAATCTTCCAATACACTGCAAGCTTTGGGTGCTGTCTCTTAGCCCGGCCTCAGTTGGGACCTGTCTTTTATTCTGAGGAATGGCAGTCTGTACGTTGTATCTTTCTCAGACTCACCCACATAAACTAGATGGTGCTTGGCTGTGATATCTTGTCCCTTTGTCTGCATGTCTGTCACTGGTAGGGCTGAGGGTTGAGAATCTGCAGAGGTAGGAACATGCCTGTTTGCAGAAGCACTGGTCCCTGGCATTTGTTCCCCTGGCACACTGGGCTCTTTAGTGGAAAAGTGGTTTTCTCAAGGGGCACACAGGCAGGATATTGTGTCCAGGTCATGACAGCACTTGTGCTTTCCCCTCTGCTGGAGTCTTAGTCATGTAACTGCCCCCCTGAGCCCTCACCCACCTGTGTACTCCCATCAGCTCTGTTGGGAACTGACCCCTCCCTCCATCTCTACACAGAAGCCTCAGAGGAAAGCCCTAAAGACCAGGGGGATGCTGACGCAGCAGGAGATCAGGAACATCCATGTGAGTACCTGTCCTACGGGTCTTAAGCCCTCTCAGGGTCCCAAGACTGTCCTAGGCTTGTGCTGCTCCACCTTTTAGGATTCCCTGGTATTACCTAGGCATGAAATCGAGGAGGACTGATGCCTGTGAGAGGAATGTGGAGCCCTGTTTTGTCACCCTGTTTAAGCAGCTAAAGAAGTCTGTCTCTCATGCCTTTGTCCTAGATAACCCACAAATAAACCAGTGAGGGCCCAGGAAAACCTGTCTCGATCCAGAAGCTGCTCATGAGCAGGCTGTGGAATCCTGAGGCCAGGACAAGAGGCCCCTTGAGGAGTCCACCCAACCTCTAAGCTGACTCCCAGCCTCTGTCCCAACCCCCATTCCCACAGAGGCCTTATCTTGTTGGGTTTCAGGGCAAAGGCTAAAAGGGAAACAGAGTACAGGCCCCAGCATGGGCTGTGTCACCAGTCCAAGTAGTGAGCAGCTAGGCAGCAGAGTGCTCTGGGATTTACGGAGCCCTTCACTTCTAGGCCCTACAGGACCTGGGAAACGCTGGATGTTCCTGAGGAGGACAATGGGCCCTTCAGAAGGCAGTCTTTAGAGTGTGTGTTCTCCCAGAAGCAGACTTTGAACAGGGTTTGAGTTGTAGGTAGTTTGTTTTGGAAATGATTCTAGGAGACACCAGTAGGGAAATGGGAAAGTAAAAGAAAGAAAGGGAGATAGCCAACAAAAGATGTGTTATCAAACCAGTACCATAGTGGATAACTGGAGCTTAATCCCATTAGTAATTCCCAGAGTTCTTCCCTGAGAGATGGGGGTCCTCTATCAGTCATTGCTTGAGGGCTGGGGGTGTTCATGCCTCTTGGCAGAGTGGTCTATCTTGTTAGGATAATGGGTTTGTTTATTTTTGTTTTTAATGAATGAGCAAATGATAGAAAGTAGTCAGATAATTCTAATAGGACTCTCTTTTCCTATAGGTGAAACGTCACCTGGACCCCCTACCTGCAGGGTATTTTTATAACGGCACTCAGTTTGTCAATTTCTTTGGTGACAAGACTGATTTTCACCCACGTATCCTTGGAATCTGGGACAGCAAAGCCTGGGAGGGGTGGAGGGGAAGCCTTTCTGTAAACAGAGTGTCTGCTAAAACTGCCAAAGCCCAGCCTGGGAGCTGGCTGGGTTCTGGGAACACACAGCAAATCACAGAGATGGACTTCATTTTGGCTTCTTAAAGTCATTACAATTCGATTTCTCCTTCATTCAGTGATTGCTGATGTTACCCTGTGGATTGTAGTTTAAATGCAGCTGTGGTAACATCCTGAGTTCTGTGGCCATAATTCTGAGGTCATAATTTACATGTTGGAGACTCGGCCTGATTACAACAGTTAATCTGTGAAAAGGTGGCTGGGGTGCTGCTATGTGCTAATGAAAGCTGACGGGCTCAGTTCTGAGTCCTCATGAAAGACCCTGTGCCAACCCGTCACATTCTTTGTAGCTATGGTGCTGCCAGTCTGTAAAAGAGCCTATCAGGTACCCTCTCTGTGGGCTGGGCACTTACTGCCTCAGATTTTCTCGCCTCACCTGCCCACAGCTCCCTTGGGACCAGGGCAGGCCCCCTTGTCCTCCAGGCTCAGGGCTCTCTTCCTTAATGAGATGCCAGTCATGGACCAGTTCATGAATGACTACGTGGAAGAAGCCAACCGGGAGATCGAGAGGTATAACCGCGAGCTGGAGCAGCAGGAGTATCACGATCTCTTTGAGCAGAAGCCTTAGCAGGAGGCTGTAGAATGTCCTCTTTGGAGATGGACAAAATGGGGTGTCTGAACCTCAGTTCTCCCGGAGGCCCCTCCCTGAAGGGGCTCTGTTCTCCTTGGCCTTTGTGTGCTGGCTTGAGTGCATGTTGTCTTTATTCTTTCTACAGCGCTGAAGAGCATCACCTGCACCATGGATTTGGGGGAGGGGGGTCCTCACAGAGGACGAGCAGACAGGGACTGCCCTGTGTGTGCAGCTGGCGGCCCAGGACCTCTGGTCTCTGATAATAGTGTCTTCTTTGGGCTGTTGAGGCGTTGTGTGAGGGTGGGGAGGTGCATGTGGATTAAATAGAGGAGCTGCTGACATGTGGACAGAACCATGGCTGCCCAAACGGTGCCTGCCATAGGCTTCAGGCCTCAAGATACTGCCCCAGAAGAGCCCTGTCCCCAGTGACTGCCTCCCTGGTCAGGCCCCTTCCATGGAAGAAGCTGGCCCTGCTGGCCCTGCGCCCAGTCCTGGGGGAGCAGCGCACACCCTGCCCAGGCCCCACCCACAGAGCAGCAGCCTAGGCTGAGATCAGCAGCTTGTTCTAAACTGAGAGAATTTCCCTTAAGGACTAAACTGAGGGGAAAGGCATGCTGCTCTCCAGAAGCATGAGGCTTTGGAATTGACACAAAACCCCCCCATGGGATTGGTTTTGAGCTCCCCTCATGGCCTCCTTCCACTTGTGCTAATTCAGGGACCAGAGCAACCCTGCTGCTCAAGCCTCCCTGGGGAGGGGAGTATCCTGCAACTTCTCAGTCTTAGTCCCTGATCACTTGTGGGGCATCCTTGAAAGGAGTTTGTCTCCAGCACTCAGCCCTCCTTTCAGCCTTGTCAGGGAAGGCCTGCTTTTCAGCCACAACTTCAGGAAACTCATGCCCCCAAGCAGCACTGTTGCTGGCCCTGGACTTGTTTGGCTCCTGAGGACCAGGAATTTCAGAGAATTCCAGTGTCCAAATTATCATTCCTTTTGGCTTTGTTTTTAGCTGGATCACAAAGCAGAGGGCAATTACAGGTACCCCCCATACATGACCTCCAGGATTAGTGTGGGAGAGGGGAGGTCACAGGCACTGATACTTAGGTGATGTATGTTAGGACTTCAGCACCTCATCTACCTAGATTGTAAATGCTTTCTGAATTTCACGTCTTTTTTGCATGCCTTAGGAACAAGCACATAGGTGAAACCAGCAAACTTTCTAGTAATGTAGCAGGGTTTTGAGAAAGGCCCCTGGCACAGAGGAGAGTCAGAAAGGATGGAGCACATGTGTTCTGTGTGCCTGGTCTCAGGCCTGCATGCAAGTAGTAAAGCAGTTGTTACAGGCTGTCAGTAACATGTGCTTGTATTAGAAAAAAAACAAGTTGTCTTTGAAGCCAAATGAACAAAACTCCAAATACCACTGAATAAGAAATCTTGCATGAAAAAAGGCTTCTGAAGAGACCCATGTGCTCCATCCAGTCCCAGCTCCCAAAGCTGCTCATAACAGGGCTCAGGTGTGGACCCAAGTCTGGGGAGCCCCTGACTTCTGGCTGGCCAGAGGTTGGGATCCACAGTGGACCTGCCTCTGCTCCAGAATCAATAACATAGGTTTTAAGTGCAATTGATAAATAAGCAATGAGTTACTCTAGCTTCCTTTAGCTCTATCGAGCTCTTTTTAAAAACTCAAACTTGAGCAGCCTTAGAAAAGGGGGGTGGGGGGTGGGGACCACAGGTCATTTTCTCCAAGTGGGTTGCTGTGAAGTTTTAAATTAAAGCTCAAGATCTAGGAGCTCGAGCCATTTCCTGGCTGCTGCACAAGAGTTTTTAAAGAGGGATCGCAACCCGCCATAACAGCGGGTCTTCCCACTACGTGGGGCTGTACTTACGTGGTGGTCTTGGTTTCTGAACATTGTCCATAAAAATGCTCTCTCACCAACTTGCCCCACTGTCTCAATTCCTCTCCTCTTAGAGGGAAAACTGATTACCTCAACTTGAATATGAAACTGTGATTAAAGAAAGTCAAAACATTAAGAAGTTTAAAAGCCAAAAAGGCAAAACTGGTTGAGGCCTCCTTAGACGCTCCTTAGCCTGCTCAGGAGTGTGAAGGGGCAAATAGGTGAAAGGGCATTCCTTGGGGCACACTTTTTGTGCCCCTGATGAAGAGGCTGCACGTGGTGTGAGCTCTTCGAGGACTGAGGCCAGGAGGATGCCTCCACCCCATACTGCCCCTTCCGGAACCTGAGGGGCTTCTGGGTTCTGATTGTGAAGTTTAATATCCACTAGAGTCCTCCAGGTGGGCGCTTAGCTGTCTCCAGAGGAAGGGCCATAGCACTGTTTTATATTTTGACATAGCAGTGGATACCAAGGACCCAGTGAAGACATCGGGTGTGGGTTCCCAGGGACAGAAGTCCTCCAGGGGCTTACATGCTTTTTGCCAACTTTCCTGTTAGCAGCTTCAGTTTTATATCACCCAGAGTGAGTGTGGTAATGTTGAAGTCGCTGAAGTTATGGGTCATTTTACACTTAGATGTGGGATTTGTTTTTATTTTATATTGGAAGGAAAAGGCAGAAATTGGACAAAAGGGATCACCCTAGGAAGGGGCCACTGGCAAGGAGTCAAGTTGGCTGCACCAGGCCCTGGGGGCTCTGACCTGAGCCCTGGACACGGCCTTGTGGGTCACAAGACAAAGTTCCCTCCTAAATTCTATTAGGATTTTGGAGAATTTTTGCACAGTAATAAGCTCTGAGTTGCTCTTCAGGCTTCTCAAAAGGGAAAAGTTAACTCAAAGATTGTAAACTAGTAAGTATTTCAGCCGTGTTGCTGACCTAGCTGGATAGCTGTACCTCAAAAAGTAGGTGAGAAAAGGCTTCCTCATTGTTCCAGGTTGTCAAACACTAATGACAGAAGAAGAGCTCACTTACGTGCCAAAATTCACTTTTATACTAGTTTTTCAGTGCTTTAATATTTGTAACTTAAATTTTAAAACTCATTTACAAACACTACTGTAACTTCAGTGAAACTGAATTGTGTGGTTGAAGCTATTTGCTTATAGTATTTATTACACTACTTAATTCAGTAAATATATAAAAGTAGCCTTCAATTTATTTTTATATTATTTTACATGTTTTTACCTGCAGTTGTGTATGTGAATTTACCTTGGTAACAGATGTAATGCTAAGGACCAATAAACTATCACTGAATAAGCTAGACCTCCTGTAGTTTCTTGTGCATGTAGACTCAGTGCTCTGGTGTCCTTGGAGTGGGGTTGAGATGGCGCAGAGCATGGAACTGGGGACTTTCCCTCAGCCTCCCCCCAAAATGCCCCTTTCCTGGGGCACCCATTCCCCACTTCCCAGACTTCAGAGAATAAAATTCCTATGTGGAGACCACCCTGGCTTGGGGATGGGAACTCTCAGATCCCAGGAGGGGCTCCAGGAAGCTGGCTGCAGGCACCAGGGGGTCTCCTGAGGCCCCAGAGAGAAGCCCCCCACCCACAGGTCCCTATGAGAAGGCGTATCAGCCAGCACCCCCACCTGATCTTGGATGATGGGGGGGGGGCAGGACTATGGATTCAGGCTGCAACAGGAGCCATTGCTCACAGGCTCATATAAATGCCGATCAGAGCTCCGCAAAGTGGCCACTCAGCCCCACTTTACAAGTGGGAGACGACCAAGACGCAAAGGGTGCAGTAACTGGCCCAGGTGGGACAGCCAATGACCTCACCTGCCTAGGATCTGTGACACCCTCCCAGTGCTCCACATGGTGCAGGGCTGGGATACCATGACATAAGGCATAGGGCGCCAAAGCCTGAGGAACAAAACCCAAGTGCCCAGCTTTCCCTGTGCAGGCGCCGACCTCACCAGCCGTTCCTGCTCACCCTGCGGCTGCATGGGCAGCTCCCACCTGCAGGTGACCTCGCGGGGCTGCAGACCGGTGTTGCTCACATCCATGGGCGGGGAAGAAGGACCTCTGCCGTTTTGGGACTGACTAGGGAGGGGCACCGCCTGGAGGCAGCGGCGTCCACTGAGACCCTGCTTCCTGTCCCAGCCTCCGCAGGGGCCTCCGGACAAGGGAAGTGTCCCACTGGGTCTGTTTGGAAGCCGGCCCTTCCAAAGGGGGAGGGTACAGCTTCTCTATAGATGGTGGGGACGTGTGGAAAGTGTAATTTGTAGCAGAGGGTCTCGGGTGGAGCTTGAAAATCAGGGCTCTCTGAGAAGAGAAATACTGATATATTCATTTCTATCACACATCTAAGGGAACAGTCATGCACAAAGAAAACTACCATATGCCCCACTCCCAGATGACGACAGAAAGGGAATGGCTTGGTTTCTGTAAGAGTCCAAGTTGGTACCATCTTTAAGTTTGGCTGGGCCCAGGCACTCATGTCATCAGAGTCCTTTCCATCCTTGGTGGGAACACTCCCCCCTGGCAGTAATGCCATCAGCATCCTGACACCTACAGGCAAGACCCAACCTCCTTCTCTAGAGGCAGCCTCAAAGTCTGGGGTCCCACCCCCATCCCTGAGCCAGTTACAGTGGTCAGGACTGTTCTAATTGGCCCGGCCAAGGCCCACTGCACTTTCAAGGATCCGCCCCACCCAAGACCAGACCCATTGGGGAGCTGAGTTCCCCAAAGAAGGGCCTGCTCCCCAAGCCAGCATGGCACACACCCCTGCAAGCCATCTCTGAGCTTTTCTGTTAAAATTGGAATCCTACTTGATTTTTTTAAATTTTACTTTCTGCTCGTCTTTTTTTTTTTTTTTTTTTTTTTTTTAATTCTTTTTTGACAGAGAGAGATACAGAGACAGAGAGAGAACTGAACTGGGGGAGCTCCCAGTGCAGCACATGGTTCCACACTGGCCGGGGCCGGGGCCAGGGCCAGGATTCGATTCTCGGTCCCTGGCGCTGCAAAGTGAGCACTCAACCCACTGAGCCATCCCGGCTTCCCCTCTGCTAGTCTTTTCAAGTACAAGTGATAACAAGCAAAAAGTTGCTTGTGCTGGTGGCGATTTTTAACCAAGGGAAAAAAATACTTAATTGAAAATATCTATCCACTAAGATCTCTTCCCCCTGCAGACTGAGAAAAGGCCACCATTATTTGGCTTTCCAGGCCTCCGTGCGCCAGTTTCCATAGGAGCTGGTCTGAGAATCCTTTTTTTCCTAAACAAAAGGAAAATCATGTAGACTGTGTGGGATGTGGAGGTGGACGGCTGCTCCCCATTGATGGGAGTGAGAAGTGGACCAACTGGAGAGATTTTAAAGAAACAACTGACAAGACAAAATGACTCATTAGACAAGAGGACAACCTCAAGGTAGAAATGGAAAAAGCCAAAGTGGAAAAAAACCCAACACTTTGAAACAATTCCAAAAAATTTCTGTTTCATTCTCCAAAAATCTGAAGAAAAATAACTGTTAGTCCACAAATGATTACTGTTTCCCCCAGGCCTCTGCAATTGCTACATTGACGAGCTAAAATAATTTGGTTAAAAAAAAAATTGCATCAGGGTCTATAAATTTTGTCAAACAAATGACTATAAATCTATAAAAAAAAAAAAAAATGTTCATCAAATAAAGTGTGACCATATTTCCATTTTATCCTACAATTACTACTGCTTTTCCCATAGCAATAAAGAAGTTTAATTTTTCTTTTTTCCTTTCATGGCTTCAAATTTTTAAGAAACTTTACATCTTTACTCTGAAATTTCTTGCCTGGATGAATGTACAAATAATATCAAAATAAGGACAACAGGAAGAGGAAAGATGGTTTGATAACCAAAACTGCATGGAATTTTCTAGCTAAAAAGACTCCATTTCAGCCTCTTTGTTTTATAAATAAAAGTTACCAGACAACCAAAAAGGCCTGAGGGTGTTGCCTCATGCCTTGTTGATAACTTTCCCTACCCAGCATCCAGCTTCCTGCAAGGAGCTCAATGGATCTCACAGAAGGTGGCTTGAAGTGGAGCCAAAGGCAGTGGCATCCTGAATGGTGGGCTCAAGGCAAGCCCTTGGGCAGCCACAAGACACAGGGGATGGCTGTCCAAGGTCCTGAGAATGAGAACCATGGATGGGGAGGACGTGGGGTACATAGACTGGCCAAAGAGGGCAAGGGTAGCCAGGAGGGTGACAGGCTGCCCAAATTCATCGGCAGCCTCAGGTGGTGGGTAATGGCATTCAAATGGAGGTACTAGAGGGTGAAGAAGTTTGAGGCCTGCCCTATGGCTTTTCTCTCCAGTTCTGCACTCCTCAGCATGCCTTGGAGAGCTTGTTGGAATGCAGATAGATACCTGGTCTCCTCGGAGGACCTATCCGTGAGAACCATGGTCCAGCCTGAGTATCTGGTCTTCAGCAAGATGGGCAGGAATCTGACACGCTGCGCATCTACTATGGAGTGTCCTGCTGGGGGAGCCATCGGGCATTGTTGCAGGTGGCGTCTATCTTCTGTGGGCCCTGGAGCAGGGTGGGTTTGGTGTTTGGTGGTATCTGTTCTCCAGGGGGTTCTGGGCTGAGAAGCTGGAACCCAGGAGAGCCTGACATGAGGGCAGTAGAGCAACCCTGGAACCTTCCTGCCCTATTGGGCAGTCTGTCTGCTGTCCAGACAGAATCACCGAGCAGAGAACCATTAAACTTTGGTATGGTACTGGATTCTGACTGAGTACGAATGGGGGTGGGATGTGGGACACAGGGATGTCGTCCTGAGGGGAGCAGGTCTTTGGTGGCCCTCGGTGGCCCTCTACAAGTCTCCTCACCTTCCTGGCTGCCCTTATAGGAGGCTGTATCTTTCTCTAAATATGGGTAAATAGCAACTTGGAGAGAGGGCTTAATGTTGTATTAGTTGGGCACCAAAGAGTCTTCCTCCCACTCACCTACAGGGCCTGAAGATGTTTTCCAGGAGCGAGGGGAGCCCAGTGGAGACCACAGTCCTTCCCCAAGCCCCCACCAGCATCACTGGAGGGATAGTGTGGGAACAGCATCTCTCCTCCCAGGAACACTGGGTCAGGGCTGCCTGCTCTGGGTAGCAGGAGCCCCAAGAAGCTTGCAAAACCAAAGTGACGCGAGGGAAAGCTGATGGCTGCAAGGGTCCAAGGAAGGCCAGGGCAGAGGGAAGGAGCAGACGGTTATTTAGAAATAAAAGGACTCAGGAATGGCTGTGGAGTCCAGGGTGAGAGGAGGGAGGCAGAGGGAATCAGAGTATCTGGCTGGGAAACCCTAGTGGGAGTGGAGGACAAAGAGGTCATCTCTAGGGCTTTGTTGGCTTCAAAGCTTCCAGAACTATTCGTGGAGACATTGGGCATGCATTCAACATATCACAGGTTTATTGAGCACCTACTACAATAGGAGTTGCGCTGGTGAAAGACACACAGCTCTGCTGTCAAGGAGCTTCATTCTAGTCAGGGGAAGAGGACCCATGCAGTAGAGTAAGAATGAAGAAGGCCATGCCATGAGGGGTAGGGTCCAAGAGGGTCTGTGATGGAAGGACACAGGCACCTACTTTCGACAGTGATCAGGGAAGCCTCTCTGAGAGGCAAAGAATGAAATTAGCTGTGGCAAGAGCTTCGGACATGCCTTCCCAGCACCTGACTGTCAGAGCCTCAGGCAGCTGGAGTTGGTTGTGTTGGAGGACAAGCTGGCAGCAGCTGTGGCTGAAGCAGTGTTCCCCTGGGAGTAGAGACACAGAATGGCGTGGGAAATAAGAAGGGGCCAGGTTGTACAGCATCCCCTTTCCCACCCGCTACTTCTCTAAGCCACAGCAGGGAGTTTGGATTTTTTTCCCCCTAAGTGCCATGAGAAGCCTTTGGGATTGAGAATGATTAGGGGAGGGTGCAAGTCAAAAGGCAAGACTAGGCTGGAGGTGTAAGTGGGGAAACTGCTCTACTTTGAAGGTAAGCCCAACAAAACTTGCTCATGGATCCGATGTGTTTGAGTTGGGGTGACTCCCAGGTTAAGAGCAGCCGGACAGATAGTGGACTCTCGGGAGCCCTATTTTGCCTGAATTTCATTTGAATTGCCTATTAAACATCCACTGGGAGTAGGGTAAGTAGGCTGTGACATGTTGAAGTCAGAAGGGAACTCAGTGACTGTCAGCTGTGACTGGTTCAGAGCCGTGGATTCAGGGGAAGAGGGGGGTGGGCTAGGTCAGAGGAGGTAGGGAGAGAAGTAAATGCTGCAAGAAAGAGGAGGTACTGGTGGTGCTGGGTGGGACTGGCAAGAAAGCTGACAGGGGCTGATCTTGACACAAGTTTCAGTGGAGTGGTGAGGACAAAAGATGGGCATCAAAGGGAAGTAGGGAGAGGGCACGGAGACAGAGTGACGATAACTGGAGGAATGTGCTCTGAAGCACAGCTGAGGACCTGGGTGGTAACAAGCAGGGCGCTCTAGGAGGTGCTTTGGGTTTTGTTTCTTACTGAAATACTATACAATCACTTCTCAACTTGATTCTAAAATCTACAGGCATTAAGTGGCACAAAGGGAAAAGTGAGTTGAGAGTACTTTGAAAAGCCATTAAGTGTCTTCTGTCCACAGCCCAGTGAAGTGAGACCCCCAAGGGAGAGAATGAAAGGAATGTGTGTGCTTATGTTTGGATCCCTGAAGCACCTGCCTCTGTAAAGACCCAGTGGGATACAGGTGGGGGGCCTGAGGCACTTGCATTTGCCCTCAGCCTCAGGCAGGTGGCGGTGGGGGTGGGACGAAATGAAAGAGCTTCCACATTGTGGCAGGGGTAGAGCACAGGAGACTGTGGTGGGTAAGGGGCCCATGTCAGTTCCTGAGTCAGGTCCACAGACCACTGGGAGAGAGGACTTGGCTGTGGCCTCCTGTTTCCTCAGATGAGGGAAGAGGCTGCGCCTCCCATCCAGGGGTGGCTTCCTGGAACAGTTGGGTTGGAAGGTCCAGGTGTTTGGGAGCTGCTGGTGATACAGGGAAGAAGATGCAGAATGTGGGCATTCCCAGATGGGAGGGGCTGGGGACAAAACGGGGGGTGTGTGATTTTCAAGGATTTGGTCCCTGACACACACACACACACACACACACACACACACCCCAGCCACACACACACACACACTTCTATCTAACCATGCTCCTTAGGCAGTCAGCCCATCAGTTCTTCAGCTTCCCCTCAACCTCCATCTTCCATGACTCCCTATAGTCTGTGCCATGGGCTGGGGGCCCAGATAGAGGGCAGAGTGGAGGGGATGCCCAGGTTGACCTGCTAACCTCAAGGAAAGAAGCATGAGCAGCCCAGTCAGGTATCTCCCCCAGGTCTCCTGCAGCAGTAGGGAGCAGAGTGCTCAGGGCCATGCTAACCCCCAAGCCAGTGATCTGCCAGGAGGCGCACCCCATGGCTGAGCTTCTAAGTCGTTATTTTGGAAACCTGTGAGCCTCATTCATCTAGTCTGTGCTTGGGGCACTCCCAACGCCCCAGGAGCGCTTGGGGGCTGCAGGGTAATCCCCTTCGCAGAGGGAGGCTCACGGTCTGCTTGTCCTGCCCAGTGGCTGGGGGACCCATCTCAGCAGAAGTGGACGGATCCGGATCTCTGCCAGTCCTCGAGCTGGCGGCTAGTGTGGCGGGGATGAGGGATTCACGCTTGGGGAGAGGGGAGGGGCGGTCTTGGGTCAATCCAGGGCCTGGCGGTTGTGGAATCAATCATTTGCTGAGAAGCCGCCGAAGGTGAGGCCCGGGTTCATCGCATGGGCGGGCGGGCTGTCCGGACCCTATGGTGGCGCGTGCCCACCTGCCCGCGCACACCATCGCCCCTTCCCCGCCCCCGCACGGACGTATGAGCGCTCTTCCTCTCTCCCCCACGCCCCTCTGTCTCCATCTCCCCCTTCCCTCCCTTTCTCATTCTCTCTGGTACTAGCAGACCAGGTGCTAGAGAAGGCGCGTCCCGGTCCGGGCTCCCGCCTGTCTGGGAAGGAAAACCGGGCCATCTTGGGAAGGAAAGAAGCCGCAAGCCAAGCTCTTGCCCCAGGACAAGGCCAGGGGGGAATCCACGAGGCACGCAGCACGCGTACGACGCGGGAGCTGCGAGGGCGGTGAGCTCCGCGGGCCAGGGCGTCGCCCAGAGGAGGCGCGCCGGCCCGGCTAGCTAGTCGGGACGCTTCCTGGAGGAGGAGGAAGGCTTACGGGCCGAGCAACCCGGATGAATGCAGGGGCGTGGCAGGCGCGGGCTGGGCCCTGCCCGGGCCCCCTGCCGAGGGGAGGGGGCGGCCCAGCGCGCATAAAGCCGCGGCCGCCGAAGCCCTCCCCGACCTGCCGCAGCGGCTGCTCTCTGTGTGTCCCTTGGCCCAACGCCTTTCTCCCCCGAAACGTGCCAGCTCTGCCCGGCCCCTCACTCGGCAACACCTGGGCGGGCGCGCGGGCCAGAAGGAGCCAGGTCTACGCGTTATGGCTAAATTGCCGCGGGCCCCCGGGAGAGGATCGCCCGGGGTTGGCTGGAGCGCGGGTGAGGGCGCAGGGCTGGCGTGCGGCGCCCACCGCCGGGCACATGGCCTCCCACACCTGGGCGGGGCGTCGGAGCGGCATTAGGACCCAGGCGCGGCGCGGGGGTGTGTCGCCAGCTTCCTCCGCTGGCCCGGCCGAGACGCCGAGTTTGGGGGTCCCTGAGCACGGGGCAAAGATCTCGGGCGCGCGCGCGTGCAGCCGCCCGACGGCCGATCGCCAGACCCATGGCCGTCGCCACCAGGCGCGTGTTCCATCTCCAGCCATCCGGTGGGTGCCTGCGCCTGCAGGCGCGGCTAGCAAGTCGGGTCTCAGAGACGAAGGTGTGCTAGGTGGAGACACGAGCCACTGGGAAGCCGCGGATGCCCCCGCCGGCCTGGCCTGGGGCCACTGTGGACGAGAGGGTCGTGAGGGCTTCCCAGCCTGAGCGAGGAAGGATCCGGGGACGAGTTCGGTCGCGAGGGTGGGCACACAGGTGGAGGGAGAACCAGGGACGGCATCGTGGGTACTGCGCGCTGCATGAATGCTCTATATCGCCGTCTTGAAATTCTTAAATTTTTGAGCCAATGAGGTAGCGGGTGGAGGGCTTGGGGCTTGGGCGTGGGCGGGGCGGAGCTCGGGCTCCCTAGCACCCCAGCGCCAGGTTCTGCAGGGCCCAGCACGCCGCCGCCTCCAAAAGCCCCGCTTCACTCTGACGTTCCGTCTGGACACCTCCCGCCGCGCGGAAGCCTTCCGCCTCTTAGTGGTCCCCAGGCCTCTCTGACTGTCCCCTGTGTGGCTGTAGCTTTTCCCCATGGCGGCTTGGACACCCGAGGGCCAGTCCGTGGTTTGTAAGAGCTGCATGTGGGCGCCCGGAATGGGAGTAGGGTGTGCATCATCGCCACCCTTCCAGATCCTGGTCACTCTGCTCCTCTGCCCATCCCTGCGGCCTTGGGTGCTAGCTTTACCCGCCCCTCACTTCTGGATGCAGCCGGGCCTTCAGCCCCTTGCGTTGTTCTGCAGTCTGTCCCCGACCCGCAGGGTCTCCGAGGCGAGAGGCGCTTTCCTCTCGTGCACGCCACTCCTGTGGCTTCCTCGCACAGCGGCACAAACAGCCGCACCATTCCCATTCGGGGCTCGGCACGGGAGCGCGCACAGCTCCCCCCTCCCATCCCCCTTGGGGACCAACGGCTCCGCCTCCCAGGAGGCCCGGGACACAGGTGGTGCGGAGGGGAGGAAGCCGTTGCCCCGTCCGGGTATAGCACGGGGGCACAAAGTTGGGGGGCAGCAGCACGTGTGATGGGTGTTGATGGCCGCCAGGACCCACATAAGAATGAGAGGATTGTTGTGCAGGGAAGAGGGCTCCAAATCGGGTGCTGGGCTTGGCAGCGAGACAACAACAGAAGCAACCCAGCTACTACAGAGAGGGTGGAGGCGGCCTCCTCCCCGCAGGCCTGGCAGCTGGGCCCGAGGTGTTCCGCATGCACCGTGTCGGTCTCCAGCGATACTTCATGGGGTACTCGCAATTACTCCTGGAGAAAACGTTCTGAGGACGGCTCTCCTTTCCTGTCTGCTTTCCCACCCCGCAGCCCCTAGCAGATGGGTTGAAGAATAGCAGGCTTGGATTCCTCTGTCTCCTCAAGAGGGTTTCTAGCACTGGCCCCTGCTCCTTTCTCTCTAAGGTGGTCTTGGTTTGGGTCCCTGGGAGAATAAGAAGAAATCAGCAGGGTTGGTGTGGAGTGGAGAGCAGCTGCGCACGGGAGACTGTCCAGGACTGGTCGATGGACCTGGTGACAGTTCTTTGGCTTCTCTTGCAGAAACCTCTTCCATTTCGCAGTGTGGATACCTTGAGGATACAGGTGAGTACCTTTTAGGTGTGGATGTGTTTCTAGAGAGAGCTTCTTGGTCAAGTCTCTCGGGGACCTAGTCTATCCACCTGGGAGCCCGTAGCATTGGCCACCTGTCTGTGGTCCTCTGCTGGTTCTGGGATGCCTTTGGAGCACACCCTCCAGGAGGTTGTGGTGTGGCCCGAGAAGCAGTTGACACTGCCCTGGTGGTCCTGTGGTTTTGCCTGAGAAGGCAGACTATTCCCACTCCTGGGCTATATGGGCCAACTAGGGATTTGCCATGGCTCAGTGTTACAGTGCCCTGCTTTCTGACCAGCCTTGGGCCAAATGTTACTGATGCCTACATCCTTCAGTCCCTACCCAGCCCAGTGAGGGAGGGGCTGCCATTGTCCCTCTCAGGAAATGTAATCCTGCTTCTGCATTCTCTGCTTGCTCCAGTCTAGCTCTTACCGCTTTCTCTGGGCTGGCTCTGGGCTGCCTCTCCTCTGCTCAGACCCAGCGCCTGGCCTGACCATCAGGGGTGCTTAGTGGGGCAGTGGACAGAGGGTTATGCTTTCCCCAGGCTCCGCAGGGTCTGACGACTCCATGTGCCAGGCTGCTGGCTGGCTGGTTAGATTTGTGGCTGGACTATAGGATGGAAGAGGGAACACGGCATCCCAAGACCCTTGCAGGGGCCTGGTAGTGGTAACTGGGCAGGTCTTAGGGAGAGCCCAGGGTAGGGGGGAAGGGGCCAGTGTGAGGGACAGCACAGGGGAATAGTGGGTACGGGGGAGGGTGACAGGGGAGGCTGGGGCAGGTTGGGATCAGAAAAGCAGGTTGTCTAAGAAAAGCCAGCTTGGAATTGGGGAGAAAGGAGTGTTTTGTGGTTATGAGCTCCTGACAGAATAGCTCTGCTCCGGGCTCTGGGCACAGTGCAGACCTGGGGCTGGGATCACCACTCCTTGGGGTCCTTGATAGGGGAGACCTAGCACCTCCTGCCCAGAAAGGGCCCAGGCTGAGCCAGCAGAGGGGTAACAGGGCCTGGATGTACGAGGAAACTGATGGGTGAGAATGGAAGTGAATCGGGGTGAGTCACTGCCTGGCATGTGTAGGGGTACTGCTGACCCTTCCCTGTCCCTGCATTGGTGTTAGGCGTTAGTGGTGTCTGGGCTACAAAGGTCCCTTTCCTGGAGTCACCCACAAGTGATGAACCACAGGGGACCCAGAGTCAGGAAGAGGTGCCCGCTGGGCCAAGAGTGAGGCAGGGCCCTGGGAAGACTTGCTGGAGGAGGAAGGTTCTGTGAGCCTTGAACAGAGCGCTCGGGGCCCTCTGCTCTGAGGACGGGAGCTGGCAGGGCTTGGGGTGCCTCCTACACTGGGAGGTCAGGGGTCGGGACAGGAGTAGGACTGGCCCAGACTGTGATCCCAGAAGCTGTGGGAAGCGCCAGCAGGTCTTGGAGAAGATTGGAACATTTGCACCTCACCAGGAAGCTTTCCTATAGGATAAGGTGACCAGACGTCCCGCGGCATTTTTAAAAAAGTCCCGATTTTTGGAAAGAATGCACGACAAGCTAGGGAATGGCGGGAGATAGACCCAATTTTTAATCAAGAACCCCCTGCCCCCCCCCCCCCCCCCCCCCCCCCCCCCCCCCCCCCCCC
>PVKE010016446.1:0-31997 GCA_004027555.1 Craseonycteris thonglongyai | reverse complement strand
TTCTTGCCGGGACCTATGTGGGAGGCTCCCGGCCCAGTTCCTGCCCTACGCAGCCTTGTGCCCACCTGTGGAGTGAAACTATACGGAAAACTAATGTCAACTATGAAGACTGTTCTGGGCCCTCCCCCTTCTCTCTGTCTCTCTCTGTCTCTGTTTCTCTCTGTCAAAAATCAATAAAATAAATCTTAAAAAAAAAAAACAACAAAAAAAAACTGGTATCCAGAAATGAGCAAAATACATTTGTGCTGAGTAAAGGGTGTAGCGGGTTATGTTTGAAAAGTATAAGCACTTGCAAAAGGATTTTATGTTTTCTTGTTTAATCTTTATTAACAAACCTGTAACATAGTTACCCTCATTTAAAAAATAATTAAATTGAGATCCAAAGAGGTTAATTAAGTTGTCCATGTTTACTTCACCAGTGCATTACAGATCTATTGTTGAAATTGTGGTTTTCTGACTCTAAATATTATGTCTTCTTCACTATACTATGCATTTCCAAATAATGTTTTCTGAAGAATACAAATTATAGGAAGAAAGGAAAATTGTTTTAATGTTCTAGAATCAAAAAAGAGTGTATGTTAAATAAATTAAAAATGTATGTAGTGTCATGTTCTCCTTTTATATTTACTTTAACAAATATATATTTATTTATTTTATTTTACTCTTGCCCTTTTTATGGAAGATTCAGAGCAGTGATGGTTTATTATCATAGATTATTTGCAAATAGAGAAATGCTTTATAATTATCCTCAGATGTTAGATACTTGGTTCTGTATTTTTATATTCTAGATCTGTTTAATGAAAAAATAAACTACCACCTTGTAGTAATAATTACAAGTAACTCTGCTTATAACTTAATATATGAACCAAATGTGGAATTAGGCAATAAAAATATACAAAAGATAATTCATAGTGGCAACACCTTATTTATCTGCTGCTAATATATAGGACTTTTTACTTAAAACAAAATTTCCCTATGACAGACTCAAGTATAGTATTGTTAACAGCAGGTCACTATAGAACACACTTTCATTTGGTTCACAAATTGAGCATGTTCCAAACCAAACAGAACAAAATCAATTTCCCTGAACCACATCTTCTAAAGTATTTCCTCAGAATTATCTTTGACTCCTTTATTTTTTGACCCTTAAGTCAGAGTTACACCAAATCCTATTGTTCTTTCCTCTTTAATTTCCCATTTTAATGCCAGCAGGCAGTATCTCCTTTTCTTTGAGTCCTGTAATATTTTTCTAGTTGGCTTCACTAATTTCTTCTTCATTTCTTCCCAGGTGACTACTTTTCTCAGAATATATAAAGTGTAACATTTCCCAGAATAATTTTTCGAGAATGTCGATTTTATCGTGTACTTTAGCAACCTACAGTTGATTCCCATGAGTGACCATTTCAAGGCCAAACTACTCAGCATATTTTTCAATATTTTTACATGATCTACTCAACTAACCTATTATTATAGTCTTGTTTCCCTATATAGACCTGTCATGTCATGATAAAGTGTCCCTTCCTCCATAAAACTGTCATTAAACCAGTTTATGCTAATGCATACATTCTTTCTAATCTCATTTTATATGTTCTTAATAATAGAAATAATATTAGCAAGTGTATTTGTGTTACTTATATGCTAGATACTCCTCTATACACTCTACACCCATGAGCTCATTAACCTAAACAGTGATGCAATGAGATATTTACCATATCTGATCTGTTATACAATGGGAAAAGTGACTCAGTCAGAATAGCATGCCCAAGGTCATAGAACTCACAGGTGGCAGAGCTGGGATTCAGGCCCAGGTGGTATGTTCCAGAACCTGTGCTCTTAAGCTCTGCTCTACTGTCTTTCATAAAATGACATCAGCTAGCATTTATTCAATGATTATTAGACCTATTTTCTAGGCATTTTATTAACTTTTCTTCTATTGACTCTTTATGTCAACCATATAAGGCAGATATTATCCTCAGGTTATATTTGAGGCAATTAAGGCTTAAAAAATTGATGTACAAATAGAAAACATGGATTCTCTCATATGATTTTAGGTAAAACACGTGACTGTTTCCTGAGCTTTGGTTTGATTAAATGAGCAGGATAGGCCTTATTTCCATCTCACAGATTTATTGTGGGAAAAAATTGATGGCAAAATATAATATTATTAATATTTTGAGTCTCTTTGTAGATACAGGCTTCAGATGTCTTGTCTTCATTTGGGGCATTTCCAATATCAACATAAGTGTGATTAGTTGCATCTCTGGCAAACACACTGAGAGAGGTCAAGGATCAAATGCCCAATTCTGCCCTCCCACAGCTCTCTGCTTCCTGTTCCCAGACAAGTCTGCAGGAGCTGTGTAGACAGAAGACAAGAACAGGCAAAGAACACTTAATGAAAGCTAAGCTCTGGCCCCAAACCCAACCTTACTATCAATCTCCTGCTGAGCTAGGCTAGACCTCAGATAAGTCACAGGTCCTCCTTTGTTGAGCACTGAAGGCCTATGTGACCTGGACCAGTAGAGGGTAGATGGACAACACACGAAGTCTCCTTACTCTCTTCCCCTGCACTTTAATCTCTGCCTTCCCGGAACAAGAAAAGGGGAACCCGGGCAAGGAAGAGTCAGAGGGAGGAGAGAAAATGGAACGGGAAGAGGGTTGGAGATTGATTACTGATTCTTCCTAAAGCCAAGAGGAGCATTTATCTGAGCTGTCCCCCCTCAGGCCCTCCTAGTGTATGACCCAGCTTCAGACCTGTGTCACATCCTCTTCAAAGAAGAAAACTTCAAACTGATGACTCCCAGGAGATGCTCTAATGAGTCCAACAGACTAATCCCAAGAAAGAGAGCCCTTGCCACTTGAACTCAGAGCCTTAACCTTTTATGAACACCACGGTTCAATACTTTCCCTTTGATGTTACCACCTCTACTAGCCCTCTTTCACCGAGAAAGAGAAGCAAGGATGAGTGTTGCATTCTACCCAGAGATTATCTATCTAGATGAGTCAGAAAAACGGAAACATCCATAACTGAAATTCACCCTATATGGAAAAAGATCTATTTGCCTTGAATGTGTAGTAAAACTTTCCTTACCCATATTCATGGTATTTCTGGGTTCCAGATGGCTTAATATCCGAAAACCATATGACTGAAAAATAAATTGTCCTACCATCCACTGCATCCAAATGGCTAATAATTGCTGTAACTCTTGCCTTATCTGCAACACTTCTGTGATGGCACAAGGTACAGCTAACTGATCTCTCGCATAAAATATAGCATCCATCTTTCACATAGATTGGGCCCCAGCCTGGCATTTGACATTTTTCATTGCTGAGTATTATAGCAAATATTCTTTGATGATTATAGTAAATTTCTAAAACAAATGCTCATTTTTAAAAGGAAAAAGAAACTGAAGTAAATTGCTTAATGTCAGGGTGGGTTGGTAGTGCAGGATTATCACCTGCATCTATCTCTTGATCCTAACTCCATGATCTTTCTGCTTTTCTTTTATTTCTTTTTTTTTAAGAATTATTTTATTGATTTTTGACAGAGAGAAACAGAGACAGAAGGTGGTGGGCCCAGAGCAGTCTCCATAGTTGACATTAGTTTTCCATATAGTTTCACTCCACAGGTGGGCACAGGGCTGCACAGGGCAGGAACTGGGCTGGGAACCTTCCACATAGGTCCCGGCAAGAACTGAACTGGGGGCACACCCCAGTTCAGCATGTGGGTCCGCATGGGCCGGGGCTGGGATTCGATCCTTGGTCCCTGGGGCTTCAAAGTGAGCGCTTAACCCGCTGAGCCATCCCAGCTTTCCCCTTTCTGCTTTTCTAAGCGAATTTTTAATACAAATTTGCATTCAAAAATGTTAAAGTTTAACATTTGTTAGTTCTGTTGCATCTAGTAACTAATTACCTCTTCAAGGTGAAAAGCATGTTATGCTTCTTTTGATAACTTTCACAGACTCTTTCTTAATTGAGGGCATAGTATGTTTTCAATAGAAGACAGGTTGACTATGGACTAGTTTTTACCATGACACTAATAAGATACTGCACATATTTATGAAGATTAAAAAATTGTTTTCTACTTCAAGAACCTTTTTGTTTTTGTTTTGTATCACTCTACATCTAGCACATGACTCAAAGCCTGGTTATGTATCACTTATTGCATGTAACATTTCCCAGAGCCTATTTGTTTTTCTAAGTTTAGCATAAAGGGCGAATTCTGTTGTAATCTATTAAGTTTGAAGTAGTAATTTGACATGTAAGTGGAAGTATCCTAAAGGCTTTTGTGAGTTAGAAATCTGAGAGTTAGAATTAGAAAAACAGATATACATAGGTCACAACTGAATATTCATTCACATTAAGGAAGTAAAGTCATTGATGACCAAAAAGCTGACAATCCAACAACCAACAGGTTAATAATGTCTTGCAAGTATTAGAAGGTATGGTTTTGATGTGAGTTAGTTATGTGTGTTTTAAGGATAATGGCGTATATCATTTCTCACAAACATTACTAGGCCCACATCGCTTACTTATGGTACTTTTCTAGTAACTATAGGCATTTAATTTTCATCACCCACTGTGTTTCTAAAGGAAGAAGATACTCCTTTTATTCCATACCCCAAAAGCTGTTTCTCTTGATATATATAGCGCCCAGGGTTCTGTGTTCACAGAAGGAGGCATGACAGTATTTCCAAAGTTAGCAAATAGATGCTTTACAAAATATGACTTGGAGAACCAGACTCTCACCCTAGACCACTGCTGCCTAATAGCCTTTGATCTGTCTTTTCCTTCACTCCTCAACTGGAAGTGATTCAAGATATCAAATATAATCTTACAATACACGTGTTGTAAACGTACAATGTTGTTTATTTGGGGATTCAACATCATTATCTTCTCCGATATCTTGAATTCCTGATTCCCTTGCCCTCTGAGTCAAATACAACTAAATTCTGTACCAGCAGATGTTGTTCTCAGAAACTTTGTTGGCAATAGCAGTCTTAAAGCAGGTTCATATTTAGGATTTGAGTTTTTAATTTTGCTTCATATGCTGTCAAATTACGTTAACCAATTAATCTTAACTTTGTTTAATCAGTCCACCAAAAAAGGAATTTTGTCAAGTGTCAGAATAGGTAATTAAAAACAATAGAGCATCACCCTTTCAAAAAAATGCCTTGGGTTTTTAGGTTAATCTAGCATATAAACATTAAACATACTGATGACTAATCTAGAGTCTTTTTTTAGCAAACCCTGTAATTCTGAAAGAGCCAGATTCTATGGGTCTCCCTAAAACACTTTCATCTATGTAGATTTATATGCTTGCTATTGTAGCCTAAACTTACATTTGTCTGTGGTTTATTTTTGTTGATATAACTCTTATTCAAAACACTAAAGGTGTTAAATTGTACTAGACCCATTTTTTTTTCTGTCCAGTATTGTAGAATTTTGAATAACCTCATTTCCATTTTTGTGATCTGTGTTAACACCTCTAGTAATAGCAAAGTAGGAAACTACTCTCTGATTGTACTTCATTGTTAATCTCCACAGTTTACTTTCCTTTTACCCCAATAGCTTGTGTAGTACACATTCCTTGTAGGGTATTCAGCTTATATATGTCAGATTCTCTAGGGCCATGGCTTTTGCCAGATGAAGCACTTTTGATTTTTGAGGCTGATGAAACACAGTGCTATTATTGATCTGTGCATGACATAGCCTGTCTCTCTCCTAGCAGAGTGTAGCAACATTTATCCAGGAATTTGTGAAATGTCACTCGGATCATGTTCACAAGGTAAACTGTGCAAAAACCAGAATCTGAGCTGAGAATCCATGTGGAATTGGACGTGACTCTCTTATTCCTACATCCTATCTTCTGGACGAAGCAAGTGCTATTTGTTAACAGAACGTCTGTGTCTTATATTAGACTTTGTAAGGAACTGTTATTATCACTTAGAACACTATATACTGTTTTCAGATTCACTTGTGATCTCACCACAGAAAATATTAAGAAAATATGATCTGAATAACATCAGTTAGATATTTATTTTCTGTTTATAGTGAACAGTGTTATATTACACAGCTTTATATTCCTAGTAGTGTTTTCTTTCTTTGCATCATTATGCTTCCAGCTAAGTATGTCTCATTTAAATGTCAACAGGACTCAAAGTAACAAATTATAAAATTTTTCTCACTATAGGATTATTACATTTTAATATTCATATATTTTAGAGTTTGGTCTATACATGGATAGATATGTGTTTATATTTGCTATTCAATTACTTTAATGTACCTAACACATGTAAAGCACTCTAATAATGGGATATCCACCAACAAATTAAGCATGGTCCTTGTCCTATGTAAGATATTTGTAGGGAAGTTGGACATGAGTGTCACCATATAATGAAACTGTGGTATATGTAGCATGATTTGTGTATGTGTGTGTATGTGTAACATATACCATGGATGTGTACTGGATGGAGAAAGACAATCATTTATTGCTGTAATTATGTAGTAATGCTTTTGAAGAAGGTGGCAGTTGGTTTGATTTTGAAAGTTGCATGTGTGAAACAAAGCCATTAGAAGGTGGAAAGCTTGAAAAGGCATCAGGGTAAATGCAGTTTGTTGAGAATAGTGAGTAACCTGGTATAGTTGTGGATCGCAAGCCTAGCTGCATGCTACCTCAACTAGGTAGCTTTTAAAAATACCTATGCCCATGCCCTATTCTAGACCAGTTAAAATATTTGCCTGTGGTTCCTGTACACTGCTAACTGTTATAAGCTCTGAGGTGGTTCTGCTATACAGTGAGGGTGAAGACTCAAGTTTGAAAGAATAGAGGCTGAATGTAAGCAACTAGATAAGAGATTGTTTAAATATCAAGGCAATAGATAAATATCTACACAATGATTATAGAAGTAGCGTTAGAAAAAACACAAGATATTTTGCAGTGATATAATATAGAATCTGATGACCAGTCATACATGGGAAGATTTTAAAAAGTGAAGTATTTAAGATACCTGCCAGGATTCTAATCAGTGACTAGAGTTCATGATAGAGTGTATTTGTGAAAATATACTAAATGTTGTGTGTGGGGAAACTTCAGCTAAAAGCACACCAAGAAAACTGGCTAAAAGATAGCAAATACCTTATAAATAAATGCTAGAACTTGCTACAAAAAAAAAAAAAAAAGTAAATCCCTAGGGGCTTAAAATAAATGAGTTACTCTTGTAACCAAGTGGTAATTTGTCGCTGAAATGAAGACATCAAGTGGGTGGTAGGATATTTGAATGTAAAATTTAGAGATGTTTAAATGTGAAAAAGGAATGTCTTAAAATCACTATATGCTTTTTTTGAAATAGATGTATTTAAAGCATAAGGAAATGTAAGGGAATGATAAACGTCAAAAGTATTCGGGATAACGATTATATCTGGTGAGTCACGTGAGAAAGGGGCATGGCCTTCAACTGTACTGGTCATACATTATCTTTGCTAAGTGGTTAATATGTGGGTATTCATTATACTTTTCTTTGTATATCTATTGCATATTTGAAATATTTTGTGGAAATATTTGATGCCATTATGCCAGAGAAAATGCTAGAGGTAGAACAAGTCTTTACAGCAAGACAAGTTTGGGGAGTTTCTGATATGTGGGCGGAAGAGGAATCAGAGGAGAAAGTAGGAGAGGGCTACAATACAGGGAGAGGGAAGGAAGGTTTTTAATAAGAAAAAAGAGAATAGTTGGTCAATAGTGTCAGAGGCCATAGTGGAATTAAAAATAGGACAACTGCAAAAAGGTTGTTGGACTTGTCTTAGCAGCACTCCTTTGATAGCAAGTAACAGAAACTGAATTAAAGCTAATAAAAGAAAAAAAAGCTCACAAAATCAGAGGATGAACTGAAGAGAACAGACTTGGGAAGAGTAGTGATAACTGGAACCAGACACACAAATATTTTTAATGTTTCTCTTTATCTCACACCTCTTCCTCTCAGCCTATCTTTCTCCATGGTCATGGGTAACGGCCATGTAGTAACATCCTTATACCTTAGACCCCAGAGAAGAAGGGGATTTTTTTTTCCTCATCTTTGAGTCTTCCCTTGATTTACATGGTTAATACACTTCTGGGATCACAGGAAAACATGCTTTGTTCACATGTAATTTTTAGTTAGGATTTGGGTTCTTTTTATTATATGCATATTTTTCATCTATGTGAATGATTGGCAGGAAATTTGAAAGTCATGCAGGATACAGAGCAGTTTCTGTTGAGTAGGAATGACCTACACACTGCAGTAAATCTTTGTAGTACATCATTATGGTACTCAAAAGTGCCCCCACTAATTTTCAAAATATGTATCTAGGCACTGTGTACTCTTTGAGAATAACTAGTATAGGAGAAAAGCAGAGAAATCAGCTCCATTAATAACAATAAAAAGAATCCAGACTATGCTCTTTCCAAAGATCTATGAGTCATAATACCTCACATAGCAGACTTCAAGCAACTAAGGTAATTTACTGAATGACTACTATGTTAGGTCAAGCCTTATTACTTAAAAGAATAATGATAAACAGAAGATAATTCCAAATAGAAAATGAAGTGAAGGATGATGGAAGATGTTCCTATGGGAAATTTTTGTTGAAAAAAAAAACGCAAAACCTTTTCAAGAAACCTGTAGAAATATCTTGAATAATATAGTTTAAGCTTTGTAAATCTTTTATTTACTCCTTTAAAAGAATTTTCTACTCTATGCCACAAAAGGTAATATTTTAGCAATTTTCACATAAATTAATTTTTAATGACAAGAGTCTCATTTTAAGTGGTATCAGTAACCTTTTATTGATCCAAAGATTGCAAAAACCATTATTTTAAAGAAATGTTCATTTCTTCACTCTCTTTAACCTTATGAAACTTACATGGGGAAAATAGGCAAACATTTAGTTGTTTCCCTTGAGGATTTTAGTAGGGTGTAATAATAAATTTAATCAACATTATATAAAGACTTAGCATTGCTATTAAATTTGTAATGACTTGTAAGATTTGTAAAAATTACCCAAATGGCTTTTATCCAAGTAATTTGTTTACAGAGTTTAGATGTACCTCTGAGAAAAGACATACAGTTAACTTTGACATTATCAGTAAAATATTTCAATTTCTAAGTATTTAGATGCTACTTATATTCACATACTTAGGAATGTATATCATTTTACTAGTTTGAATATATAAAGTTGGAACTAGAAATGAACTTTAGCCTTTGGGTTTATTACCCAAAGGGTTTGTACTATTTTATATTAGCCTGATAATGTATTCCTGTAAATATATTCCGATATAACTTAAATGAATTTAATGTTCATATACATGCTTTGCTTTTTAGAAGCTTATTAATTAAAAATATTTTATCTTATAAAAATATGAATTACAGAAATATACCATGGTCTATTATACATTTTTAGAACACAAAAATTATTTTAAGGAATTTCAGTGCCTTTCTTTTAAGTATATATAATAATTAAGTATTATGAGCAATTTTTAATTGTCTGGACTCTTACTTCCATTTACTAACAATACTATATGTGAGATAATTTCCTAAGACCAGTACAAAAAGACCTTTTTGTGTAATAAATATATACAGTACAATAAGAAGAAATAGCATTCCACTAGGGTGGAAAATAATCAGAGAAATGTTTTGAAATCTGTTGCTTAGGAAAACCAAGTTTGGAAGAAAATGAAGCATCTTCATGAACTTTCAGATATTTTAGAGTTAGATAGCTTTTGTTTCTGATAACTCAGTCGCTATCTGTAGCTTCGCTTGACATTTTATGGCTGTTCTTTACTTAAATACAGATGTAGTATTGCTATTGCCCTGAAACACAAACTATTATTTTGAAGATTTGGGCATGTTTGTTTATTTTTTCTTTCTTATTCGTTGTTTGACTACTTTAATTAGGGTGGCTTCTTTTTCTCCTGTCCCCTCAAAACTTACATAACTAAAAAAGAGATTAACAAAAAGGGTAGAGGAAGAATACAATTAAAGAGAATATGTGTCTGATACATGTAAGGAATAGATATTCCTATGTTGGTTAGCTGAATTTAAGCTATGTAAAGCAGGAAGAGTGAACAAGAGGGGTTAGAAAGACATTGTACAGTTTCTTCTTTGGGGTATCAATTAACACTGCTATCCTCTCTTGTTCCTATTGGGGAAGGGAATCAGAATGGGCATGTGTTGTAACTTTTGACTGCCATTAGTAAGAGTGATGTGTAGATCAAATGTCTAAGGGCTGAAACTGAATGATAATATTATCGTATGAACATTGCGAAATTCTTACGGTAGTGGTGGTGATGAATTATTCTGGATATACTTTTGGCTCTGCATATATCTGTGTCTATATTTAGTATTTGGTGTGTGATTTTCAAAGGAGCATTTATTTTCATAAATAGAATAGATAATTTGAAATAACAAACCTGTTAAGCTCTTTTTGCTATGAATATATCAAATAATGTTTTTCCAGTTGTTTTAGTTAATTTTCCAAACTTCACATATAATACATTATGACTAATTCTTTATTCATAGTTGGGAGGACAGAAGTTTAAGTGATGTGGCTTAATTTCAGTTCAGATAACATTTATAAGTTTAGGTATTCAGATCATTTTGAAACACTATATTGTAGTATCACAGAGATGATTAATAATATTTACTATAAATGACTATAATATCAAAACCATTAAAACAAATTAAAAGATGTATATTAAATGTTTTCAGTGTCTAGGGTGTTTTGAGAATTTAAAATATTAGTAAACTGTTTTACACAATTTGACATTTGAAATAATGTTGATTTTCGTTTTGAAAAATTATATTCAAACATATTTACAAAAGAATTATTTAATTGAGCATTACCTAGAATTTACATTATAAAGTATAAGAGCATTCATTGAATAAATTTTACTCCTTGTAAATGTTACTGACAATAGCGTATCTCTTATCCATATGCACATATCCATATTTCTTTGATAGAATCTAATTTGGACAATTAAGACAGATTGGCATTTTCAATACCATAAAAAACTGCTCTGTTAATTGCAAACCATATTTAGTATGACCTTATAACAAAGTGGTACCTTAAGTGTCATGCTTTGTCTTTAATGTGCACACTGGAGCTGGATTCATCTGTATTAGACAACTGCACTTCATGAATAGAGTTTTTTTCTTGATAGGCAATTAGCAGTAATTAGGAAGATTCACCTCAATAAGATGTCAAATGAGATTGTTTAAGAAAGTTGAATGTCAGTGACTTCAAAAGAAAGTTCCTCTGACACATAGGTATGGCATATGAAACATGAAAAGCTAATTTAACTTTTCTGCTTATTATTCATGTACAATATTATTTTGTCATTCAGACATTACACTGACAGAGTGTAAAAGGTGTTAAAATAGTGCTGCTAGAATAAAAAGAGGATTAATCTACCATTGGCCAATTAGCCAAAGGGTACTTAATGGTCTCTAAAGGCTACTGAAGTCTAGCTACTAGCGAAAGCATTGGTAAAAAGTCCTCTATATTACCTTCATTTGCTTGACATTTTGTGAAACACATTGTAGGCTTTTACTAACTGCATTTGTCAGAAAATGGTTTATAAATGAGTGATGTAGTAATTCGGTGTATTTTTTCATAAGATATTTTGTCACATAAATAATTTTATCTCTGCATAAGATATTTGTTCTCTTTCTTTCTTTTCTTTTGTTTTGTTTTTGGTTGGTGGGTTTTAATTTTTAATTCTTTTTCTTGAAGATCTCAAATATCATAACAAAGGAAAATTCATACTATAAATTTAAACCATGTGTTACTTACTTGAAAAAGTTATTAATCTGAGCCATTTATCTTTCCAGTTAAGTACTTGTATGGAAAATATTCTGCTAGTGACCTAGAAACCCATGTAATTTTCTTTGTAACTCATATGATATTTTAATTAAATGTGCCTTTAATTTTAGACATGTACAACATACAGAATTTTATTTCTTCTTGTTTTATTCCTTATAAAAGAATAATTCCCAATGAAACAATATTGATTCTGTTCACAGGAGGGAGAAGTATTAAGATCATGGTGACTTTCTGTGAGGTTCTTGCCTGTAGAATTTGCATATGTATTGTTCAACCAGAATTTTCTCTTGTCTCTTTTGCTTTAATTCTGGTAATGAACTTACTATGTTATTTTTTTTAAATCACAATAATAAGATTTAAGCTGCCTCTACAGAGGTGTGAACCCAAATAATCTGGTTGTGAAAAATAAAACAACTTATTTATATTATATATATTCAACATGAAATAACCTCATTCAATATTCTGAATCCTATGCAGGATTTAAGATTTAAAATTTTGGTGAAGTAATTGGAAACAGACTATTCCCACTTAATAATTGCTTTTCCCTACTTTGTCAAGACCTTTGGGTTTCAAAAAGAGAAAGAAAAATAACAGACTCCACTATTGGTATGGAAGGGAACTGACTCTCACTTTTTACTCTGGTTACTGACTGACCTTTTCCAACATTTGACATCTAACCTTTGCCCCAGCTTGAACTGGAAAGCATCCTTCTGCCACCAGCTATTTCCTCTCTAGACTTCCCAGAAACCTTGCTCCTATGACCCTGACATCCAACCTCCCATTTAGCTGGATTTCCTAGAATTTCCATGTATCACCTTTTTAGATCCCACTATCCCAACTAAAAATGTTTTCCAAGTTTTTTAAGGGGTCCATTGCTTTAAATTTCTAATCCAGTGTTGGAAAACATAAGAGGAAAACTGAACAGTGTCTTTCAACACTATATTGCTATCTGTGTTCAGAAAAAAAATGTTAGGTTGGAATCAGATGGAGCGCTACTCATATTCCACATCCTATTCCTTTCCCTTGGAGCACTGCTCTGATACGAATTGAATACTCAAAAGATATTTTCATTACATGTGCTGCATTGAACAAGCAGATGTTGAATATTTTATACTTAGGAGATATCAAGATCAGAAAATATCTAAAAATACATTGTTTGGGGGTGATTCAGGAAATTGTTCTTCTACATTTAATTTTTCCTAAGCCCTTTATTTCTTTTCACAGAAGCCTTTCACTTTTCACTTGGGCTGTAGAATAATTTCTGTGGCCCCTGTCTTATTTATCCCAATAATTCGTGCTCAGACATTAGAATGTTTACTGAGTCTCCCAACTGGAGAAGCGGTTCTCCATCTGCATAGGGCTGCCCTCCGATGACTCACCGGTGTTCAGGTGGTACTTTCTTTAGAGTAAATATTGGAAAGTAGGGTGGCTGCAGATCTAGCTACGGCCTTTATTGAACATTCTACCTAGCTTCTAGGAAGCATTCAACAAAACGAATCAGGAGGGATCCATGGAAGAAAACTGGCTGTAGCCAGCACTTATCAGACAGGATGTGAAGGCAGCAGGAGTCCCCTGTTTTACTTCTACAGAGCACTGTAGTTTATTGTTACTCATTCCTCGGTTATAGACTGGTAGTTGCCTAAAGGCAAGTATAACTTTTTTATTTATCATTGAAAACACAGAGTTAGTACAATTCCTACTACATAATATGTATCGAAAGAATAAATGATAGATATTGAGTTAAGTTTCTGAATCTAGATATTTTTATCAAAATCTTCCAGAACATATTAAGTTGTGCCCCAGAATAAAAGAAAATTCGTGAATGAAGTCCCATGAAAGAGAAGAAGGTAGAGTATGTCAAGGAAAGCTTATTTATCCTGCTCATGGGATTCCACAGTTACTATTGAGAGCAACAAAAGGAAGCTTCTGGCTAGAGGATTTTTGCTTGGCAATTAGACTACAAAATGAATATCTGGTAGAGGCAATTTAGATTTCCAGCGTAGAAAATGGCACAGTTTTTAAAATGCAATTGAAGAAATAAAAGTAACAAAACTATGGGTATGGAAAAGAAAACGGAAACAAAGCCAGAGTATTATATAAATTATACACCGTGGGGTTTAGGATACTTACTCCAGGTAGGGGCAGTGTGGCAATAAGGAAACAAGGAGTAGCTTCAAGAAAGGGGTTGAGTTTTTTTAATTGGGGCTTGTATTAGTTGTCCATGCTATATAACAAATTAACATGTGTCCATCAACTTAGAAACAACATAAACATTCATTACCTCACCAATTTTATGGTGCAGGAGTCCATCACAGTTTAGTGGAGTCCTCTGCTCCGAGTATCATAAGTATATGATCACTGTGTCAGCCAGACTGTCTTTCTTCCTGGGGCTCAGGCTTTTCTTCAGTTCCTTGTGGTGGTAGGACTGAGGTGCCCATTTTCTTGCTTGCTCTTGGTCAAGGACTCATCTCAGCTCCTGAGCCTTTCTTAGATCCTTGACTTGTAGCCCCCTCAATAGTCTTTTCATAACATGGAGAGTTACTCTTCAAGACTAGAATTTCTTTGACCTCTTTTTAAAGGGTTCTTCTGATTGGGTCAGAACCAACCAGGATAATTGTGCTTCTGATTAACTCAAAGTCATGTGACTAGGGGCCATAATTTGTATCTCCAGCATGGGTTCCCAAGCACTGGGATTTGTATCCCCAGGGGTACATACATATGGGGCTGTTCAGGGATATGTGAAAAATAATCAGTACCAATATTTAACTGTGTTATGAATACTATAAAATTGAATCTTTGGTTTGTATTTTTAGTGTAGTAATTTTTCTTTCCTAACTTATTACCTCATTTCCACTATTTTATGTTAAGATAGGCATTGAACAAAAGTGTCATTATTTAAAAACAGCTATCTTAAAAACAAGGGGTGCAATTTATAGAAATGAGTTTAAAAGGGGTACACAAGTAGAAAAAGGTTGGGAACAACTCATCTACAGAATTCCCTTTGCATAGAACATGATATTAATGTAATTATGGGAGTGATAGCTCATCCTGCTCATGGGTCCCATCCACACACAAGGGGCAGTATTATACAAGGGCATAGGTCATTGGGCGGGGGGAGGGGTTCATCTGAGAATTCTGCCTACCTGTGCTCATTACTACAGAATAAATTTTTCAGTATATTCTTATTTCTTCTTACAGTTGCTTGGAGGGTTCTTTTCTTTTAGATACTTATGCTTCCTCAGTGTTATTTTTAAATAAATAATAACTAGTGTCTAGTTTTAAACTTTTAATGTTAAGTTCTATTTTATAACCTTTGGTTAGAATAATTGACTACATCAATTATTGAAAAATCAATACAAATCTCAGTACTCATTCTCATTGAAGTCATGAGACTTTATTGAGACTTTTAAAACATTGTGGATGAGTTGCACTGTTGGGATATAAAGAATCAGAGTTACGCATCTGCCTTCAGTAGGCTTGTAGCCTAGTAGGGATCCTAAGTGAAAATCAAACAAATAATTCTCACTTAAGACAAAGTAAGGTTGCAGTAATGAGAGAAATTAGGAGAGAGAGAGACTGTGTGTGTGTGTGTGTGTGTGTGTGTGTGTGTGTGCGTGTGCGCGCGCACACATACATACATACTTATATGGCTTTTTATTAATCTAAATCCTTAGCCTTTAAGATACTTCTCAGACTATATGGTAGCATTCATCACAAGATAATAATGCTAACGATACTGCTGTACATTTAAAATGTACCAAGTGCTACCATAGATTTTTAAGAAAATTCTACCCACAAAATTCCCTTTGTTAGGTAGGCAGCAGCATCCCTGTTTTTAAGTGAGGAAAGAGGGTGAGATGGCTGTTTTACATCACTAAGCTGGTAAGCAGCAGACACAAAGCTAGAATCCAGAAATTATGACACTTACATGTGTTTTATTATTATTTATGGTTTTAATATAGCATGACAGGTACTTATTTTTAAATCTTCAATTATAGGTGGACTTATAATAATATAGAAATAGGATTTGTGCTTCTGATTTAAAAAATGACAATTTTATTATACAGGTAACCTTAATTTATTGGTAGATTTTACAGCACAATCTTTCTCTAACAAGGTCACCACAGAAGTGGTCTCACATGCCAGAATCTTCCAAGTGTAAATGAAGAAAATTGTTTATTCTTCTTGTCTCCTCTATGGCGTTTCTCAAATAAGAAATAGAATGCTTAAACTGAAAGAAGTCAATAATAGAGCCATAATTATTTGTCCAAAATCCTAAGGGATACTCAAAGGATTCAAAACTAATGCCTGTTTCCTCTATTTTGACAGATGCTCTGTAGCATTTTGCGGCATAAATGACTAATATTAGAAATATGTTTTAAAGATTGTAGGTTTTAAGTATTGTTTATTCAAAATATGATTTATATATTACTATAGTACAAGTCATCTGATTCACTGTCTCCATAATTTCATTGTTTCTTTCACTTAATGCATTTTATATTAAGTTGAAGTTAAAATCTACATATACATGTCTTGAAAGAAATATGTTTATTGGCTTGGTCTTTCCTTAGTGAAGGACATATTTATAGTGTCCAGATCTGCCACTGTGGAAGGAATAGACAGAAATCTAACGACATACAAGTGTAACAAATGAGAAGCCACCAAGGCTATTCATAGGAAGAAAATAGCTTTATCAAAGCTTAGGCTTCTGTGTTGCCTTAGACCCACCTAGAATGTAGCCATGAGATAAGTCGTACAAAATTACAATCTTAAGACATCTAATTTAGATGCAGAGCATTAACTTTCAGGATTGATAAATGCTCTAGTGCCTACTACCCAAGTAAAAGCTAATATAATACTACATTGCTAATAAAATTGTATTTTAATTTATATAGTGATAAACTAATAGAAAGATGATAAATATCAGCTTAAATCAATATGTGTTCTTTCAACACCATCTATGCTACAAATAGGGAGACTCAAATTTCTGAAACCTTCCTTTTGGTTCTTACTAAACAGAAGGCATTGTTTGTAGATACTATGGGGACTACATAGGGTTCAAAGGTGAACAGGCACAGTGCTACAGGAGCTAAGAGAAAGGAGAAGCTACTTTGTTGAAGAAAAATTGTAAAGAACAGAGAATTTTTCATAAAGGAGGAAATAAGCTGCTCTTTAAGCATGAGAGAATTCAACAGAAGGAAACATTGGTGTAGAAATGGTAGATAGGTTTGGGCAATGCAGGTAAGTTTGACTCCAGGTGATGTCTGACTGAAACACAAACTGAAGGTGAATCTTAGAGAGCCTTAATATAACCACAAACACCTGAACTTTATTTCACTTGGATGAGGACCTTGAAGGGTTTTGAATAAGAGAATACAGATCAGTATTGTTTTAGGAAGTTGTACAAAAGATGATTTGAAAGTAAGGAAAGGTTGTAGGGAGGCATGTTATTATAGTACTCTTAGTAGGATAATGAGTCTTTATTATGAAAGTGGCAGAGGGAATGAATATGAGGAACATTACATAATTTATAGAACCTGGCAATTGATTGGACATAGAGAAGCAATAAACAGAGAGGGAGATAGAGTCAAGGCTGGATGATAACCAGGGTGATTTTCAGTTTCAGGAAATTGTGAGTTTGAATTTAAATATTAATAGGTACCTTTGGGAAAATTAATAAATAAATATTTCCTGGGGAAGCCAGGATGGCTCAGTGGGTTAAGCACTCACTTTATAGTCCCGGGGACTGAGGATCGAATCCCGGCCCGGCCCCGACCCATGCAGACCCATATGCTGAACTGGGGAGTGCCCTCAGTTCGGTTCTCGCCGGAGTGAGACCCCAGCCCAGTTCCTGCCCTGTGCAGCCCCACGCCCACCTGTGGAATGAAATTCTGTGGAAAAACCAATGATGTGCAACTATGGAGACTGTTCTGGGCCCTCTCCTTCTCTCTATCTCCATATCTCTCTTTCTGTCAAAAACAATAAAAATAAATCTTTAAAAAACAAATAACTTAATAAATATTTCCTGAGATTCTATAGAACCATGCTTTTAGATCACAAATTAAAATATAGCCAAAGAAATAGTTTTTTCAACATACCTTTTATTTTATCAGGACATAGTTTAATATGAAACATATCAAGCCCTAATTTTGAATCCAATCTGAAATATTCATATTTAACAGTATACACATGTATATACAAATACAAATGCAATTGTAGATTCATTTTTACAGTTTCTAGAAGTTGTGTTGAAATACAGTGTTAATATTTGTATTTAACCATATTTACATTTATTGCATCTTTTGCTGTTCCTAATTAGAACTTTTAACGATGATTTTTTTTCTCTATGAGAGATTTTAGTACCATTTTGTCTAATTGTTCCTTATGTTAAACCACCACATTATAAGCTTGCTCGGAATAATAGAATAGTAGTGCAGTTAGCCTCTTAAGGAGCTCTGAGTAGCTATGCCGTTCCAGCTTGGTGGCATTCTGTTGACCACAGATTGGTGGGAGAAGGGCTAAAACTAAGACAGGTTCATTTACACTGTCTCATAAAAGAAATTACCAGTATATCATTTAGTAAAATATTTATATAAGTAAAAATTCAATTGTAAGGAGTATAGTGCAATCTGCCTCCACATTACCAAGAGCACTTGTCAACTATCAATCAAATGCATGAGTTGGAGCAAATGTGTTTGTATACTATTTATTTGAACTAAATCTCTAATAAGCCTCTTCTGCTAATTGGACTTAACATTTATGTTGCTAAATGAGAAGTATTTTGGCTACTATACAGGGTGGTAAGACCTGCCCAGTGGAATAAACAAGTAACATCTGTTATCCCATCCGACTCCAGCTTGACTTTTACCAGTTAAGTACATCAGCCCTGAAGTCAAGGTCATCAGATACGTGAATCTCTGGCTCACCCACTTATATTTGTAGGCACAGGAACAGGCACATCATGAGGAAAGATCAGCCAACCAAAAGCTATTGAGTACAGTTGGTCCATTTTATTTTAACCTTTATAAGCCCTGCAACCTTAAGAAAAGAACTAATAGAGGTTATAAGTTTTAGAAAGTTTTTCTAACTATTTTTATAATTAATTATACTTTTGCATTTTCCTACGTGTAGAATTTTATGCTGATAATTGTTAGATCAAATGTAATTACTTTTACAGTACATTTACATTTATTTTCTTAAAACAACAACAAAAAAGAAGCTAAACTTGGATTTGGCTGAACTTCGGAAAGAAAAAGAAGACTTACTAAGGAAATTGGACTCCTCATCTGAAATCACAAGTTTGGCTGAGGAAGTTTCCCGGGTAACAGTTCCACGGATACAAGTTACATCCCTTGGTCCTTCAAGGAGCATGGATTTGGAAATGAAGCAATTGCATTGTAAGCTAAAGGTGAATATATATTTTATTTATTTATTTATTTTTATTGTTTTTGACAGACAGAAATACAGAGACAGAGAGACAACTGAACTGGGGGAACTCCCCAGTTCAGCATATGGATCCACACGGGCCGGGGCCGGGATTCAATCCTCGGTCCCGGGGGCTGCAAAGTGAGCGCTTAACCCACTGAGCCATCTCGGCTTCCCCTGTTTTATTAAAGTTGAAAACATTAATTAAGTTACTAAATCCTTGAAGACGTGTTTATATCAATTCTAATTTAATTCTAGTAATAGATGTAAGTGTATAAATAATCCAGAAATCAACACTGTGTTTAATATCATCTTTCTATTTTATTTTAGCCTACTAGATTCTTAGCTAGTAACTCCATAATCCAGAAATCAACACTGTGTTTAATCTCATCTTTCTATTTTATTTTAGCCTACTAGATTCTTAGCTAGTAACTCCTAATACTAGTCTCTGAAAAAAAAAAAAAATGACAACACACCATGATATCCTAACTTAGGAAATGATGGAAACTGTATATTGTCATTCTATTTCATTACTCAAGTCCTCTTTGCCTCCATTCCTCTTTCCACTGAACAGAATTCCTTCAAAACATGTATCAACATAAGTAGAACATTTCCCTCTATATACTTGCTACTGTTTTAATTTGGTGTTGATGGTCAGAGATAGAGAAGGTGGAGTGAAATGAGGGTGTTGGGGGCAGAAGTACAGAGCAAAGGTGGGTTGGTTTAATAGATTTCAGCAAGTCAAACCTGAGAGTGAGAATAAAAAAAAGTGTTCCTTTTGTTAATAAAGAATTGTATCTTACATCCAGGTGAAACAGTCAACAATTTAAAAGTAAGGCTGATGTTAGTTTAAATAGAATTTATCTTGTAAGAAACAGAGTTTGTGAGTTTTAATTGGAAAGTTAACTTTCATACTGCTTAAAACAAGCTAATTTATTTCTCACATATTTATTTTCTTCAGTGGGGGTTGTTAGCTGGAAGCTAAAAGGACAGTGCATATGAGACTATCTCTATAAAGAGAGGCAGTAAAAAAATAATTCTGGTTGGAAACACAGAGTATGTTAGGAATTGAATAACCATGACTATTAAGAGGGTGTTAGAACATTGAATTGGTGGGGTTTTTTGTATTCAAATATGATATGTGCACTCTCCAATCATATCTTTAAATGAATGGTTACTGACAGGATAAAACAGAATAAAGTTTAAAAGAATGTATCACTTGAAATTTTTTGCTTTACTAATAATGATGAGTGCACACTGGCATTAATTTAGATGCTGGTGAATGCCATCTTCCTCAGACCCTGTTTATGTGCAGAACTTGCCTCAACCACTACATTTTATAATACATAATATTATTATGTACATTACATAATAAAAATGTGAGAAGAATAGTTGTGTAGGCTTGGGAACATATTTTCTTAAAATGTGTTTGTATCTCTGAAAAAGTGGAATAAAATGTATAAATAGAATATTTCAGAGTTTAGGTTTCTACACAGATATTCTTTGATCTTACCTCCTACAGATAGGTCTTTTTTTTAAGTTTTATTTTATTGTTTGAGAGAAGGTGAGAGACAGAGACAGAGAGAGACAGAGAGAGAGAGAAGGGTGGAGGGCCCAAAGCACTCTCCATAATTGTATATCATTAGTTTTGACATAGTTTCATTCCTACAAGTGGATGTGGGGCCACATGAGGTGGAACTGAACTGGGAGGCCTCCTGGGAGGTGAGAACCTCCACCACCAGTTGTGCACCACAATTCAGCATGTGGGTTTGCATGGGCCGGGGCTAGGATTTGATCTCTGGACCTTGTGGTTGCAAGGCAAATGCTCAACCTGCTGAGCTATCCCTATATCCAATCCTACAGATACTTTTTCATAATTCTGTGATTTTTCTTATAATTAAATCTTCATGATCCTATCATAACTTTAGTTTTCACCAAAATAAAACAATGTTAGATCCTGAAATGACTAAACTGACTTCTAAAATGTTTTAAATTCTTAATAGCTTTAAGTTTATTTATATTTTCCTTATTTAGTTTTACTTACTACCAATGCTCTAAGTTAGTTTTGATAATAACAGGCTCATATGAATATAAGTCATTTGCATTATGGTTTCCCATGGTGCAAGCTTTTACCCACATATATTCTCTCTCATTTTGGAGGCATGTGTGAGTCACAAAGGTGAGACAGAGAATGCCTAATGTAATGTAGACTATACTGATATAGGTTTGAAGTGACATTGTCCATTTCTAGCCTGGAGTCTCAGAACACTGACCAGGCTTCATAGGGACAAAAAGGATGAATCTTTACTTTTGTCTTGTTCCATGTTTTACTATGGAACTGTCCTACAAGACCAGGTGTCTTTAAGTGCATAATACTTTTTGCTGCTACAAATATCTGTTGTGATGTTGTACTAGTTTGCTAAGACTGCCACAAAAAAATGACACAGACTGGGTTAAATAATAGAAATTATTAATAATTTCCCCATAATTTTGGAATCTTAAAAGTACAAGGTTTGGTTGATTCTGAGACCTCTCTCCTTGCCTTGTGGATGCCCACTTTCTTGCTACTTTTTCTTGGTCTATGTGTTCTGTGTCCTAATCTCCTCTTCATATAGACACCAGTCATATAGAAATAAGACCCACTAGTATAACCTCATTTTATCTTAATTACCTCTTTAAAGGCCCTATCCAAATACAGTCAGTTTTTTAGGTTCTTTGGGTTAGCACTTCAACATATGAATTTTGAGGGAATATAATTCAGCCAATGACAGACAGGTATCAAATTGCTAACATAATTTTCCAAGAAATAGCCTTTCTTAGTTAATGTTTTTATGCTTAAGAAAAAATGGTTAGGGGAAGCCAGGATGGCTCAGCAAGTTGAGCACTCACTCGCTTTGCAGCCCCAGAGACCGAGGGTTGAGTTCCAGCCCGGGCCCAGCCCGTGTGGACCCATATGCTGAACTGGGATGTGCTTCCCATGTGGGAGGCCCCCAGCCCAGTTCCTATCCTGAGCGGCCCCTGCCCACCTGTGTGAAATGAAAACATGTTGAGAACTGATGATGTACAACTACGGAGACTGCTCTGGGCCCTCCCCCTTCTCTCTGTCACTCTCTGTCTCTGTCAAAAATAATAAAAATTAATCTTAAAATAAAATTTAAAAAGAATAAATGATTAGAGTTGAATTTATTAAAGGTCTGCATACATTTTTAAAAATTTAATCCAATTAATGTTAGACTTTTCTATGTAAATTCTTAGGTGTACTTGTCAGATGTATGTAGTTCATTCTGTCAAGAGAGTACTCATATGCATTCTCAGTATCTTCATCTTTACCCATATTAGACATGTATCCTCAAGGTACCCAACTTTATATGGGTAGTAATGAACTTTTAGAAACATATAAATTCTTTCCACTGAATGACATACACGTATATCAGTTATTTATATTTTAATGTGATTTACTCCAGATTTCACCGTAGTTTGCCATCCGTGTACAGTGTGCTCCCATGTATAATACACACCCACATTTTTGGCCCAAACTTTCAGGGGAAAAAACCTCTCATTTTAATTTTCTAATTCAATTTTATTTTTTTATATTAAGGTACTTGTTTTTGTATTATAAGGAATTTTAGCATTTATTTTTTTAACATACTGTGGTACAAGAAATTTTATGTAACAAATAATTACAAAACAAAAGAACTGATGGATACAAGGTCAGAGAAAGGGAGGTGAGCAGGAGAGGAGGGAAAGGGACAGACAGGCTGTGCATTGTGACCCAGAACCAGGCAGAAGAGGGAATGAGCTGGGAGCCTGGGAACATGGGCCTAAACACAGCCCTGGGTGGGTTGGAAGCTGAGAGCTACAAGGGCAGAGGCTCAGAAGGCTGAAGTGCATCACAACTCTGAACGCGTTAGGCCCCAAGCCAAGGCAATGATCATATTCCAGGGCATTATTTTGCATATGGATATTGTTATTATTTCTAAAGTTACACTTTTAACTCATATGCATAAATAAAATAATTAAAAACATTTATATAGATAAGGATTTAGTACTACCCATGTATAGTGCACATCCTTATTTTTCCCTCACAAATTTGGCCAAAATAGTTCACATTGTACATGACAAAATATGGTAAGTCATGCTGCAGGTAACTAGTATATAGTAGGAAGTGGAAAAGGGGCCGGTGTTCTTAAAGGCATTACTATATATGATATAATGATAATAGATATAGTAATATGATCTAATTAATATAATGTAGTAGTTACAATATAATATCACTATAATATAGTATCACTTAATATAATCATGGTTGTACGTTTTTATAAATGATGAACAATCGTTCCAGAATGAATATAAGATTAATGATTAAACCAAAAGCTTCAGTTATCTGATAAATTCCCTAATGTGGAACATTTTATTCTGGCAATGCTAGAAATAAAACACTGTCCATCACTGTAAATGTGTAAAATATGGAGGAAATTTAGATTGCATTACACAAATATTTAATCAAAACTTTTAGTATTTAATACAGTTGCTATGTTAAAGTAGTCTTGTTTTTTAAGAAAAATGAATATATTTAATGTAAATATTAAAACAATAGCAATTTATTATTTATGATCCAGTGAATTGACTGTGAAATTATTTCAAATTTTCATTTACATATCCTATACCAATGAGATATTTAATGAGTTTGACTCATCTTACATTGTGTGATTAATGATTTTATCTTGTTAGACTTACATTTTTTTAGCATGAGGCAAACCTGGGAGTAATTTTAATGGAAACAATTGTAGTTACTAGAAAGATTAGTGAAATAACTACTTCAAATATTGTTAAAGCTATAATTTTATATTTATATTAGTTTAATACTTTTAAATTTAACAAATGAATCCATGTATATAAACACTATCCTGTAGGTAGAAATATCAAAATATCAAAAATCCTAAGTGATTTCTCAGTTTACATGTTTACTTGGAACTGGAATCAGTATTAAAAGGTAGGGATCCTAACACTAGTTACTCCCTGTGGCTCCTATAAGCTATGTAGACAACAAATACCATAAAGCTATTCTGCTTTGAAAAACTAATAATTATATCTAAATACTTGAATAGCAAGTAGTATTAATAAATGCAAGTAATGAATTATTTAGTATTCATAAAGTTCTCTGTTATCATTGTCTAAAAATTATCCAAATGTGTAGGGTCTTAAAACAACAGCAGTTTATTAATTTCTTGTCATCCAGTGCATTGACTGGGCAGTTCTTTTGCTTCCTTCTTCTGGATTCCCTTAAAAGCCTTTATTCTTTTAAACTAAGGATTTATCTAGCCTGGAAGTTCCAAGATAGCCTCACTCACGGGTCTGGCAACTAGTAGTCCTCCAAATGACCTTTTCTTTATATTCCTTGGAAGGTGATCACAGAGCAGGATTCCAAGAGGGCAAGCTTGGTTTAGGTCAACGATCTGATATTTGCAATTTCATTTCTGCCACATTCTTTTGGTCAAAGGAAACCACAGGCCAGGCCAGATTTAAAGGGTTGGGAGATAGAGTCCACCTCCTAATGGGAAGAGCAGCAAAGCATTTGTGACCGTATTGAATCTGTTTCAGGTTACTGGTAAATCCAGCATTAGTTTTAAGTGCTTTTTTTAATCCATTAAAATAATTAATCACATACACATTTACATTTTACAAAGACAGTCCATATTTTTTGCAAATGTATTAGGTGTGTACTCTTTGCAATTGCTATATGTCTGTGTACCTCTGTTTTTTGGCATGTTAAATAAACAACTTAGTATACCATAGTATTTCTATTAGAACATATAAGATAAAGCATTTAAAAATATTTAAATGTTCTTTTTAGTTATAATTACAATTATAATTATAATTATTGCAAAGGTATTACTCTGTGGAAATGGCATTTATTTTTATGCTGCTTTAGAACAAGACTGAAAGATATATTTGAATTTGTGTGTATTTTTTATCTAGAATGCAAATAATGAACTCACTAAACAGTTATCAAACGTGAAGTCTCTGAAATTTGAACTCCTAGCAAAAGAAGAACACATAAAAGAAATGCATGAAAAGTATGTGCTTCATATTTTTATCCATTGTATTTGGTGCCACCTAGTGGTAGTTTACTCTATTAAACATTGCACCCCAAGAAACAATACCAGTGTGTTAAAAATCGTTTTCCAACCGATGATGTGCGGCTGTGGAGACTGTTCTGGGCCCTCTCCCTTCTCTCTGTGTCCGTCTCTGTATCTCTCTCTCTGTCAAAAACAGTAAATAAATCTTTTTTAAAAAATTGTTTTCCTTCTTTAGTTCATGTTTAAGCCTAGTTAAGATGAAAATTTAAGGAATATTACATATAGTGTAGTTGATGTCAATATAGTTACTATTTTTTAGTTAGACTAATAATGTTTAGAATTTCCTTCATAAACATTTAATTTTGAATAGTCAATGGCCTGAAGACTATGAACAAAAAACTTTATCAAGTGGTAGTTATTTGATTAAGGATACATGTGTATATTGATTCTTATGTTGGATTTAATGCCTAAGCTTATAAAGCTAAGGATGGAAAAAAGGTGGATAGTTTTTGTTTGTATTTTTTAAAACTGGAGGGTTATGAAAGTTTATACTTTTTGTATTTATAAACAAAAAAGGATTCAAAGTTTTCTATCTCACAGACTCAAAATGATTTTCTTTCTATATATTTTATAAATATACTAGAGCTTAGAGGCGATGACCTGTTTAGATAGAATTCCAGTCTGTCATTGATCATTTTATATATATATTTCACATACATCTATGCTGTAGCACATTATACATGAAGACAACTTAAAAGTGACAGTAATAGATAAAAGTGTTAGACAGAAAGATTAGTTAATTTTCTTAAAGAAAATACCGTGAAGTTTACTTATCTACTAAGAGACAATCTTGCTTATTGTTTAACAGGTGTAGAGAAATGCTGTTTGAGTCCTGGCTTCTCTTCCTGCTAGTTCTGTACTCAATTTGACAGAATTAACTCATAAAGTTTTTATGAGAGCAAAATAATTTAGTACATGTAAAGCAATTATAACAGTGACTAGCACAGAATATGTACTCAATAAAGGTAGGCTATTGTTCTTGATATTGTAGTAATAGTAGTAGTAGTTGTCACTTCACCTACCATTTTATTCTTAACATTTTATCCACTTAAGCCAAAGTAATATGTAAATTCAATCACATATATTATTATAAATTAGATGATATCATGCCTAATTTTTGTGTCTTTGTAGAGTATTAGAAGATTTTGCATTTGTTTATTAAAGTATGGAATTCTTACCAGTGTTATGCTTTTTGATGGCTTATAAATATTTTGATTTTTCTTAGTAATTCAAGAATAATTTAAATATAATCATTTTGACTTTATAAATTTTATTAATCTTTCTCAGTTCCTTTTTTGTTTTAATGCATATGTAATACTATAATTAGTCAGATTATAGATTTTACAGGTAGTCAAAATATTAAGAGCAATATTTATCCAATGAAATTATTTTATTAATTTGCAATTTCATTAATATCAGATACCATTCAAAAATTAACAATAGGTATAACATGAGATAATATATATCATCACTGTTGAAGTATTTTCTGTCACTTTTGATAAAATGCCTTCTGTTTTTTCTTTCAAGGATGTCTCGAATGGAGAGAGATATAACTATGAAAAGACATTTGATAGAAGACTTGAAATTTCGACAGAAAGTAAATTTGGAAAGTAATGAGAGTATTAATGAAATGTTAGAAAATCTTGAAAAAAAGGTATCAATTTTATGTTTTCTGACACTAAAAAAAATATTTTTTCTATTTATCTCTAACTCAAATATTCAATCTTAATAAATTTTATAGAAAATATTTATATTCATAGAATATATGGGTACTGTTATGTAATTATTTTATTTGCTCTGAAAATACATTATTTTTGAAATTTAAGACTCCAAAAATCTCATACATAATATAGCACACATTCTCTTTATATTTGTAAACATGCCAGGAGAAGATAATCAAGTTTAATTTTTTAAATTTTGACTATTTTGGGGTTGCATAACTCCTTTTTATTCAGCATGCCATTTTATTTTAACTATAATTTGAATGTTAGAATCAAGCATATATTTTTAAGTGTAAAAAGTGGTAACCAATAACTATTAAAAGTTTTTAAAAAGCATATTACCACAATTTTTTAAAGTGTACTTTTCCTTGTACACACCTAACTCAGTGTACTTAGATAGACTTCCTAAGTCATATAAATGTCTAACCAGTCAGTATGCTGTACCCCAGAAACTAATATAATATTAAGTGTCAATTATGATTGAAAAATTTTTTAAAATGTTTAATAAAATATGGGTATAATATCTGACTCCAAAGTAGAAATCAGCTATTTGCTAAGAGATTTTTTTTTTAAGATGCTATTTGCACAACTCAAAACAGCTTGTACTTTGGCATTCACTGAATGCTATCTACTCCAGAGAACATTCTCCTTACTTCCCTTGTTGGAGATAAAAATGTAAGTATATATTAGCTCAAATGGATTTAAGAGAAAAATTTTTACACAAGCAACACAAATGCATATGGATTTTCTTGCTTTCTTCTCAACACATCCACATAAATTGTAGTTACTTCTTACATTTTTTTTAATGTTATCCTTTAAATCGAATGTGTCCAATCGTTTGGCTTCTCTGGGTAACATTGGAAGAAGAAGAATTGTCGTCTGCAACACTTTATAAAATATACTGACACTAACAATAGCTGATGAGCTAAAAAATTTTACAAAAAAATATCTTATGGTTTTAGAAAGCTTACGAATTTATGTTGGGCCACATTCAAAGCCTTGCTGGTCCACATGTGGCCCACAGGCTCTGGGTTAGACCAGCTTGCTTTAAATTTTGCTAATTTTCTAACTTTAATAATCATTTCAAATAATGTCTTAGAATCTTTTATCAATATAATCAATTATGTATAATTGATTATATTCAATTATGTGTCTAATCAATCAAGTATAATCAATTATGTGTCTTTAGCGGCATTAAACAGAAAGACTATTCTATTATTTTTTTCAAATGTTTAATAAATATTGTATTCCTTATTTAATTTTATTCTAAAACTACTTGTAATTGTTGTAGAATACAAGTAAAAGTTATCCATAACTTGTCTTGTTTAAGAATCAAAAACAACCATTCCTGCTTAAGGAAGTTGAGGTTAGTAGTTAAAGGAGATATATAGTTAAAGTTAATAATGTATTATTAGGTTGGAGATGCACACTAGTATTAATACGTTTTTCTTAAGATTTATTTTATTGTTTGAGAAGTGGGAGAGAGAGAAAGAGAGAAGAGGGAGGCACCCAAGTAGTCACCATAGTTGTATATTGTTACTGATGATGTGGTTTCATTCCATACAGGTGGATGTGGGGCTGCATGGGGCAGAAACTGAACTGGGGGCCTCCCACATGGGAGGTGAGAACCTTTACTGCCATCCTGGTGGTTACCAGATGCACTACAGTTTAGCACATGGGTTTGCACAGGTCAAGGCTGGGATTTAATCCCTGGACCTCAGGGTTGCAAGACAAGTGCTCAACTTATTGAGCTATCTTGGCATCCCCAGTACTCATACTTTTTTTATGCAATTTTTAGTTCTGCTATTAATTTAAGGACTGTTAGTCTCATCCACAATATGAGTTCTACAAATCTTATTATTCTTGAATTTGATATCATTTACGAGAAAATAAATGTAATTATAGACTTTCTCATGTTTAATTTGGTTTCTGTTGAAACAAATACAGTATGGTCCTAGAATACCTTTACCAATAATTACCTATATGCTTTCACTGTAGGTGAAGACATTAACTGAAGAGTGTTCCAACAAGAAGGTATCAATTGATTCACTAAAGCAAAGACTTAGTGTCGCCGTTAAAGAGAAGTCACAATATGAACAGATGTATCAGAAAACTAAAGAGGAATTGGAAAAAAAGGTATACTTTTAGGATATTTTAGCTTAGACATGAAATATAAAATGTCATTTTCAATTCTCAAGTTGTAACTTTTTTTCTCCCCAAAACTATTATGAGCTACTAAAATGTTTCAGATAACTGCCAAGAACGCCTTTGATCTCTACATGAAACACTTAAGAATTTGTTTATCATTAGAGTTAGTGCCGTATTAGAGAAACAGATTTTGTGTCTTGTTAATTTCCTACATATGGAAACTATTGTTAAATTGTCACAAGTAGGTATAACTTTTTAGGTCCACCTAAACATATAAACTAATTAAATATTTTCATTTGATACATGAGATCTTTTGCTCTGAAATAATTTCTATTCCTTTAATGACTTATAATTAAAAAAAAGCATAAGCTAATTTTGATGATAAACACTTAAGAATATGTGCTTAGGATATATTATTGAAAATAAACAAAAACCACCATCAATTTGATCCAAATGAAAATAAATATATATAGAGACACGAAATTTTTCCTCTACCTGACACCCAGCAGAAGTAGAACCTTTTTTATTATTTTATTTTATATTACTTAATAATTATATTACTTTATACTACTTTAAAAAGTGTGTTACCTCTTCCAGCCCCTTTATAACTATTGATAGCTCTTATAAATCTGTTTATGAAATATTTTTAATCTGTGACTATTGGTCTTTTGCAGGATCTCAAGCTTTCTGTCTTAGTATCAAAAATAAATGATACTGAATCTGCAATGGCAGAAATTGAAACAGCTGCCTCTAAACATCTTCAAGGATTAGCATTGCAAAGTGAGCAAGCCCTAGAAGGTGCGCAGAAGAAATTGATGCTAGCCAATGAGAAAGTGGAAGAGTTCACCGTGTTTGTGAAGGTTTGAATTATTTGTGCCTTTTACTTGTACTTCAGGCAGAATGGGCAGTGGCCTTATATGATTTGTGGAATTCTTTGAAGTTTCTGTCTGCTTTTGTAAACCACAAAGCATCTTCCCCTATCCTACTTGCCACATGGTTCAAAATTTCTCTATAAGAGATTTATTTTTTATAACTTGAGTTTAAAATTTTCCACTCTATTACTACTATTCTTTTCTTTTTATTTATTTATTTTTAATTTTTTTTTTATTATTATATTTTATTGTTAAATTTAATTGGGTGACATTGGTTGGTAACAATTAGGTAGTTTACTACTATTCTTTTCTTAATGTCCACTTAGTTACGGAATTGTAGTAATCATGTAATTAAGGCAGGTATTAAGATGAAAGAATTATGTAATTTAAAGTTATCCAAGCAAGGACAAGCAGAAGCTTGTTCATGAAAGCTAGGGCACATCTGAACCTCAGTCCACCAACCACCGTACCAAGACATGGAATGGAGAGAGGAACAGCAACACGCGGTAAGGAACCACCAATCAGAGGGTGACCAGCGAGGGGCTGATACAGGGCCAGGCAGGTGGTTTGTTCGAAAGCCTGTATAAGGAGCCTTTCGACTTCTGGTCTGTACTTCTTCACACAGTCAGGCAGTATTTCTCCTTTGATTCTTCAGAGAAAACGAGGAGGAGGAGTTCTGCTTTCCAAGAAACGGTGTAGTGAGAAATGGGACCGGCTGATTTCTCCACCCGGTTTCATCTCACTGTGTGTTGTTCTTACATCGGTCTAGTACCTTTTATTCTGCCTTTCATTACACTTAGATAATGGATTTGTTACCACCAGATAGATTCCGAGTTCCTTCAAGTCAAGGTCATGTTTTATTTAATCTCTGCCTCCACAGCGTGTACCACAGTGCCTTGTGAAAAATCAACATGCAATAATGATCATTAATAAAATTTTCTATTAGGAATGTGAAATTTTAATAATAGTTTATTTAAAAATATGTACTGAAGCAGTTTGAGTATGGGGGGGAGAGTGATTCTTTATTTTATCCCCTTTCTCCCAAAATTGCAATGTTCTTTCCTTTTTTAACCAGTCTTCGATGAGATTACATTCCTCATACTATTTTTTTTTCTTCAGAAGGCTTACATTATTATAAACTAGCATATTATAGCAGTAGAAATTTACTTAAATATATAAAATATTTTTAATTTATGTACCTTTATAAAATGAAGGTTTAAATGTCTTATGGAATAGAGTAATGTAATCTCTTAGTATCTCCTTTCCCCAATAACCCGATTATTTGAAACACACAGTTCAATTTGCTGCATATATATAAAATAATATAAAATAATAAGAAGTACATTATTTTATATATTTTAATGTTAGTTCTCAAATCAAATTTTATTTTCCTTTTTTTTTTTTTTCTTCGTGTTTCTCTCTCTGGATAGGTCAGTAGTTTGGCATCTTTTAAGTCTCCAGTAGAGAAGTTCCTCTGGCCAACATATAGTAGAATATTTTCAAGTTACCTTATTCCCTTAGGTATCGGTATAAGTATAAGATGGCAAATAACTGAACCATATATATAACACTATATTCTTCATTCCTCTACAAATAGGAGCTTACAACGTTTTATGCCAGTGTTAATAGTACCTCATTTAGAACAAATCCCTTACTTGGTTTCTTTGGAAATAATAGATACCTTGGGATTTTTATCACTTTAAAAATATCTACAAAATGAATGTAATAACATGTTTCATCTCTTGTAACAAAGGTTTTAATGGGTGTAAAATCAAACCAAAAATGTTTGACTCAGAAGACCCTAAAATTTAGTAAATGTAATTTACCTTTTTCAG
>PVKE010016445.1:0-31997 GCA_004027555.1 Craseonycteris thonglongyai | reverse complement strand
GAAATAATAACAATACTGCATATTACGATTGGGGACAACAATACAAGTATATTAAAATCTAATATAGATATATTCAAATTTACAAGAAGTATGTTAAAGTTACAATATATTTATTACGGTTTACAATACTGACTTCTTAATTTAAATAGAATTATTGTTATTCCTAATATATTTGTAATACTGTCCCTTATTTTTCTCTTAGTGTAATGACTGCAGTTTAGAGATCTGTTGCCGAGAATGCTCACTTATCAAGTAAATAGATAGGTAAGAAAAGCAATTTAATTTAAAACAAAGAAAAGGTACTTACATTTTAAACAGAAGAAAAATTGAAACTCAACGTGGTCACCGAGGATAAATAATATTGATTGATAATAATACTGTTAATACACAAGAAAAGAAGCTACCGTATGACACTACCAAATAGTCAAGCTAACTGACTGTGTTCTTCGATGAGTCGCGTCGTAACTGTTGCGTTCACGCGTTGCGTCCGGTGACAAGTGTAACACATAAGTCAAAATGTATTGTCTGGGTGGGCGGAGATCACAGTGTCAGGTGTCAGAATTCTAGGAATGTATGACCTTGGCAAATTCCCAGAATGCATTAAACTATTGCTAGAAAGTTTTGTCTTCTACCCCTTTGCGCTCGAGGCCTTTTTCGCTTGTGCGAACCAGCCACTCGAGACGATTTCGGCCAAATTGCAGAAACATTTTACAAGTACTTTAAAATCATTTATAAACAAACAAATGTATACAAATAATAAAATTTCACCAATTTATTTATTTTTATATCGAAAACAACAAAATTTGATAGATATTACACTCTGTAATTAGTTTTTGTGTGATATTTCATAAACAATGCCCAAGATGCATCCTAGGTTTATCAGGACACGTATCACAGTAATCCGTTACTTCCCGCCTACCTCCAGGCATGTTACTTACGGTCACAGCAAACCTTGCAGTCCCTTTTTGGCCCTTGTAGTACTATGTGAAGCTTCCCATTGCTTGCTCACGATGCTGGCGATATGATCCTCTCAATTGCTCGACAAGTGTTTTTAGAAATCACAAACGGCTGAGTGGCTTTTCCCCTTTTTTGGTCTTTTCTAGTTTATACAGAATGTAGGAATTGATCAGGCACATTTCCATGCCCCCCCAAAAAGCTTACGCCACCATTTAAGTGATTTTCGCAGAAAACAATACCTTGATGCATATTGGTCCGCCCGATCAACACCACCCATATATTTTATATAATTCAAAACAATATTAGGTTTCTTGACCATTATTTCCACACCACTTCGTGTAATCCTTTTGACCGTCGACATTCCTGTGTCACCCCTCGTAGTCAAACAAGTGACAATCCTCTTATCTTTCCACCCTAAAAGTAAGGTGTTACCCCATCGATACGCGACCGTGGATATTTTCAAAAAATTTGGCTTTTTTATTTCCTTGGGCAATTCTTTCCTGTTCGTTAAGATCATTTCCGGAGATATTGCATTTCAATTTGGCTAGTTCTTGAGCTAACACATAACTAGTATAGTAGCAATCCGTGTACAGATGGTGCCCCTGAGCACCTGGAATTTTCTCCAACAACATTTTGTGTAAGTGTATCGGAATTCTTGATGAAACAGGTAAATCGGGTCTGACCAAGAGCTCTGTTGTGAGTGATCCATAATATGGCAAAATGCAGCAAATGTAGCCAGTCTTTGAGTCAGCTAGAGTATAAATTCTGATACCCCATTTTGTCGGTTTCTTAGGATTGTATGTTATGATTTGACACTTCAAATCAGCCGGGCGCTGTATTGGCGCCGCTCGCGTTATAAGAGCTACAATCGCTCCAAAGTCCATGGTACACGGAATTCCACCCCAGACATTGCGAGCGATCGACGATTGACCAAAATTGACCTAGCGATCGACTGGTCGAGCGATCAACTTGTTGGCCACCCCTGCCCTATATGACTTCTGATTTTTCATTCCCAATGTACCACCCACACAAACCGGTGATAATTGCCTAAAGGGCCAAGTCGTGGTGATGGTGATGATGATGATGACTGCCTTTTCCAAATGGGAATTTATACCCTAGTTGGGCAAGCAAACACATACACATGGAAAGCCAAATAACAAAGCAAAGCAGTACATACTTTTAAGGCCTAAACATGACAATAACAGGCACCCTAAGAGTTAGGAGAAGAGAGAGGCTGCCGGGAGTTGTTGCAGTCATCAAAATGTTTGTGAATTGAGTAGGATTTTATGGACATTTGCACATGGGTAAGATTTTTATTAGAAAAAGGAGAGGGAAGAGAGTGTCCATTTTTGGCAAGAGAACTCCCATGCACCCTCCTGAGAGACACGAGTTCGAGTATCAGGGTAAATAACATCAGATGCTAGAACAATCTCCAAATGTCAGCGGCTTCATACAGTCAACCTTAAGTTTTCACGGAGTAGAAGTAGAAACTTCATGATCGCAAAAACCAAAACAGCATTATTTCTGCCCCGTTACATTTTGTAGTGGAAACAAGTGTACCCATTACAGACTAGATAGGGGTCCAGCTCAGCTTGGGTGTTCCAGAGTCCTGAGACAAGGCTCGCACTCACGTAGTCCATTCTGAGAAATGCTCTCAGCCAGGGAGAACAGGGACTGGGGCAGAGGGAGAAAGGGAGAGGGGAAAGCCAGCCCCACAGTGTGCTGTCCAGTTGGCCACCACTGTGGGCAACCGGGGCCAGATGTGCATGGCATGAGCTGTGGAACCCTGTAGAAGGAGCCTCAGATCTAGCCACCCGAGGCGTGGAAGAGAGAGGGGCAGTTTGATACCCTGCCCCATCCATGCACACTTCCAGGCAGTAGGTAAGAGGCCCAGCAAGTCCCAGAAACTCTGGAGCGTTAAGGGAGACACACTCAGAGTGCCCTGTGACAGGGCTGCCCGGTCACCCTGTGCCAAGTGGGCAGGCCCGGCAAAGCTGGAGCAAGCAGTGGGCTGGGACAATGGCAGGTGCCCCAGGATGATGGGTGCAAAGGCTCACCTGCAGATGAGAGTTCATGGGAAGGGAGAGAACTCATGCCACTCTTCCAGCTGCAGGTCTCCTCTGTCCTTCCAAAAAACAGCAATGGTGCAGCCGCCACAAAAAAGCAAGATGTTACATGTGGATTTTAATAGACACATGCTACTTAAGGAAGTCTCTAAAAAAGAAAACACTGGAGGAGGAGGAAAAGATGATCGATTTCTCTCTCTCTCTCGCTCTCTCTTTTTTTAAGGGGGGGTGGCGTGATAGCTCAGTGGGTTAAGCACTCGCTTTGCAGCCCTGGGGTCTGAGGATCAAATCCCAGCCCCGGCTCGTGCGGACCCGTATGCTGAACTGGGGAGTGCTTCCCATGCTTGAGGTCCCTAGTTTGGTTCTCACCGGGGTGAGCTTCCCATGAGGGAGGCCCCCAGCCAGGTTCCTGCCCTGCACATCTCTGCGCCCACCTGTGGAATGAAACTATATTCGAAAACCAATGACATACAACTATGGAGACTGCTCTGGACCCATCCCCTTCTCTCTGTGTCTATCTCTCTCTATCAAAAACAAAACAATAAAAATAAATCTTTAAAAAAAATCCCACTGATAGAGAAAGCCAGACCAATTTGGGGGTCACGCCCTCGCAGTGTTACCACTTAGTCTAGTGTAAACTGTGGTTTGCCAGAGAGTGAGTCACTGATTCATGCACTTTGCTTACTTCTTCTGTAGAATGCTGTGATATTTGCCATTACACGGAAAAAAAGCAGCTAAAATAGTCATGCCCCGCACTGACCTCCTCTACCCGGCCCACTATAAATGAAATGTTTTTGGCTTCTGCCCACCGTCAGACAAATGTTTTTCCCAGATAATGGTCTCTGGCACTGGATTTCGTCCTTTAGAGAGTTTCTCATGCTGAAATGTTCTGTGGCCCAGCCCCCTTCACCCCTGCCGGTGTTCACAGTTCAGTGTCTCTGACGCTACTGAGATGCTAACAGCAGCCGCCAGTAATATCATAATTAGTAGAGTCAGAACTTTACTGCAGGTTCCAAAAGAAGGAGGGGTGACATGAAAATGAGGTTAAAGAAATGTGCTGGTAGAACCACCACACTCCCTTCCATTTTCCTAAGCATGAGCATCCATTTAGCTAGGGACAGCTCTTAAATGATCGCAACTTCCGTTACGCTGATTGGAAAAATGTCCGTGCTGAGTACATAAGACAGTTACAAGCAAGCTGTGATTCTATTACATGTTGTAGTGCAGTCGTTTTTAAACCCACCCTCATAGGGGGATTTTTAAGTCAGTGTTAATACATTGCTTCTCTCAAGGAGCTGCTATGGCCAAGGACTCAAATTTGAGAATGGCCAGGTCCTCGGGGAGTCCACAGTCTAGTGGGGGAGACAGAAGAACAAAAAATGGCACGAGGGGAAGCCGGGATGGCTCAGCGGGTTAAGCGCTCACTTTGCAGCCCCCGGGACCGAGGATCGAATCCCGGCCCCGGCCCGTGCAGAACCATATGCTGAGCTGGGAGCTCCCCCAGTTCAGTTCTCTCTCTCTCTGTGTATCTCTCTCTCTCTCTGTCAAAAAATTAATAAAATAAATAAACTTAAAAAAAAATGGCACTCCCCGTAGAAAACGCTACCAGAGGAATGTGTGTAATATGCCGATGGGCCGAGGGAGACCCCTACCTGTGGGTAGTTGGGGTGCAGGGATGGGTGGGAGCAGACAGAAGGAGACAGTGGACAGCAGGGTGAGAAAGCACAAGAACGAGGAGGGGAAGGGCACACGCCAAGGGGTGCCTTTGGGGGTGGCTTGTCAGCAGGTGCACCCGAGAAGCTAAGAGGTAGAAGCTGACTATGGAGAGCTTTGCTGCCCTTAAATGTCACCCGTTGCCCCAGCACGGGGAAGGTGGCTGGCTGTCTGGGGGTTCATGCTAGAGAGCAGTGTGATCACGTCTGCATTTCAGAAAGACAACCTCAGAGCTGGTGCTGTGGGCAGCGGCAGTGTGCAGTGGAGAGGTGACCCGCACCCCAGGAAGGCAGTGAGGATGGGGCATAGGATAGAGGACACTGAAGAAACATCCTGAAGAAACTGACTGGGTCCAGAATTAACAGGGCCGAGGACGGTGTGGGGGAGGGGACAGAGGGTCGGGGACATGCTCTCCCTTTGCTCTGGCCTTGCTGCCTGCTCTCAGCCAATAAGTCTCCCCCAGGAAGGTCAGTGACGGCGGTGCCTTGTCCAAACACACCGGTGATAGTCTGACCTTCTGGCATTTGACCTTAGATGTAGAAGATGGGCTGTTTTGGAGTACCCGGGGTGGTGGGGGTGGGGGGTGGGGGGAGACCCTGGTGTTTGCACAGGGATTCTAGAATAAGGTGACCAGATTGTAACATTGGTAAAGCGGGACACTGTTGACCGGGGGGGAGGGGGTTCTTGATTAAAAATTGGGTCTATCTCCCGCCGTTCCCTAGCTTGTCGTACATTCTTTCCAAAAAATCAGGACTTTTTTAAAACGCTGCAGGACGGGGGACAAATTGTTAAAAATCGGGACTGTCCCTCCAAAAGCGGGAAGTCTGGTCACCTTATTCTAGAATCTTCCCTGGAATTTATATAACTCGCTGTGGTTTACAAGGCAGTTTTCCATTTGTCGCCTCGCTGAAGACTCACCCGGTGCCCTGGTGGGTACAGTGAGTACCCTGACCAGTCCCACAGTCGCAAGGGGCCAAGGTGACCAAGGGAGGCTGTGACTTGCCCAAACCCACCCAGGAATCCCATGAGACCTCTCTCACTCCATAACTTCATGGGACCCCATGTTTGCTGAGTCTTTGGGGTTTTCGTTTAGAATGTCATGCGTTGCTTTTTATTTCTATTTTAATACTTACCGTATTTATCCAACTTGATTTTAAGTCTCCACAGGCTAGGAATTAGGTATAATACCTTTTCTCCTTCCACACATACAAATTAGACAGTCAGTCGTGGCTTGTGATGGATAATCGTGATTTCTTTTAAAACTGAAAAGATGTAGGAATTTGGAGCAGCACATAAAGGTGGCACTTAATTATTTCTACTGCAGGGCAGGGGTGTGGCCCCGAATGTCAGCCAGCGCTGTGGAGCTGCTAGGGACACAGGAAATGTGGTAAAGGCCGCCAGGTAACAACATGAGCTCTTGTGTCCTGCAGATGCCTGCTCTCCATTTAGCATCAGCATTTATGACCCTGGGAAAGGTATCTAACTCTTCTGTGCCTCAATTTCTTCACAGCAAAGAGGGAAAGTAATTAAAACCATAGAGAATCATTGTGAGGAATGAACAAGAGAGCACTTGTAAACTCTTTGTCGAAGGCCTGGGACATAGTAAATCTCGTGGTACGTGTTAGTAACTGTTAGCATGTCAGTAACCCGGATGCCAGCTCAAGCCCCATCCCGTGGCTTCCCCAGAACGTCTGTGCCAGCCTTGGGCGATGTTGGGGACATGAAGTCCTTGCTCTACAGAACTCTCAGCCTCACCAATTCTTGTCTCCACTTCCCCAATTCACACGGCCTTAGATACTATTTTTCCTTGAATTCCAACGACAGCCTCCCCCTCAAAAATAGTTAACACATTTCAATGTATAGCAAATCGTCACCAATGATCCTGAGGCATGGCAAGACGGTTACCTCGCAGATTTCTAGGGCAGACAACTTAAAACGTAATGCTAGGCTTTCTACAACCGGAGACCCTCGGCCGGCGGTTCCACCAACTCTAGCCTCCCTCCGAGTGGCCTAGCTACCACACACAACTGAGGCAACAGCAGCCATGGCCCTTACGTGCGGTGGGAGGGAACTCTGCAGCTCCCTCCCACCTCTCACCCTCCACTCAGGGTCAAGCCCCCACTTGCACGGCCGCAGACCCTGAACAGGACCCCTGGAGAACAGAGCCGCATACAGATTTACAGACTGACTTCTCCACTGACATGAATTACCCCCCCATCCCGTTCCTTACAAGGCAGCGCCAACCACGGTCAGTTTTCATTTCAAAGACATTCTTTTCTCTTAGTAACGTATTATTATTATTGTACATTGTGGTGATGGATGCTGCCTGTTTAGGAAAGATATAAAAAGATGATACTGAATGAACTGGGCTTTTTTTAGGTTTCTCTTCGTTTGGTCAAGACCTTCACCCCCATTCCAGGCCAACTTGCCATCTGTACAGACTGTCACACTCACACAACTCCTCAGGTGATAACTTAAAAAGGAGACGCAGGAAAGCAATGCCAAAATTTTGTCTCAGATAAACCACCTCTTAGCTAGCTCATTTTTCTTCAGCCCTTGAAATAACATGTTGTCTTACAATTACGTCGTATCTATAAATTACCGCAATGTTTTCAAGTTACCGCTTTTTGAAATAATGGATGTCTTGTTATTCTGGGACAAGAAACGAATGTCTTTGTTTTTGTGCCAGTGATAAATGAGGCAATCTCAAATTCATGCAGATCTGGAGATCTGGTTCTTAAAAAGGTGAATCTCGGCACTCACAGTAAATAAAAAGTTCAGCTAAAAATTTGAAGTATGCCTCTCATCTCCTAGCAACTTCATGCATTTAATATCTTGTGACTAGAAGATTACAATTCAAGGTGTTTAAGAGAAGAGGGTAAAACACATGGTTGCTCTCTAACATATAAACTTAGCTCCCTAACTAGATTATATTTTCTGACAAGCGGTCAGAGATGTTGGTATGGATCCAATCAAGTTATGTGACATTAGCTCTGGGCTTTTTAAGTGTCATTTTGATGAAGCATAATAGATAGTTTCACTCAAGAATCTTGTTTTGTTATCTCTGTTCTGTCACCATTCTGATTTGGTAATACACGGAATATCTCTGGTTTCAATTTCATTCCTTTTTCAATTTACATTTGAGGATTAGACGTGAGCAAATTCACAAACCCCTTTCAATTTAGAAACAGAACTAGCTTTTGGAATGTTTAGACAGAAGACTCAAACCTTAACCCCAACCTCAAAACTTAACTGGTACATTAAGAAAAAAAAACGCATAAAAACCTTAACTTCAAAATGAATTAGTGTTGGATGGGGAATTCTTCACCTTCAGAATAACATTTGTCTTTCCCTGAAATACTTGCTATGAATAAACTAAAATTTCAACACGAATTCCTTGCACAATAGTAATGCAGACACTTGTTTTTGTCTGCCTAGAATCCTTTCCCCATCTTCTAAGACAAACCACATTCTTCTTGGGAAACTCCCTTCCATCACAATCAGTTAGGGAGCCGCTAGGTGCAACCCCCCTACCCTGATGCCAGGCAGGGGGCCTGATACCTACCCAATCAAAGCACTGCATCTCTCAGGGATGGGCGGAGCCAAGAGATGGGAGATGAAAAAGCCTTAATCATTTGCGCCTGGATCCAGCTGGGCTCAAATCCAGTCCATTTGGACCCTCTGATTATGTAAGCTTAAGTCAGCCTGAGTTAGGTTTCCTATTACTTACAATAGACAAGAGTCCCGACGATAACAAATAGCTTCAGAATACATTTATTTAGCAGCATCTCAAGGAAGATTGTACTTTAGTTTATCTCTACTTTGCTACTCAGCTAGTTCTTCAAACTAAACATAATTCACTTACAGCAGTGGGTAATTTCCAAGGTGACCCAAAAAAGCACATCAACAATTTTTTTGGTTTCTGCTTCTGGGTTGATAGATTTTACTCATATATTACCCTCAGGAAATCTTATTTGTAAGTCATAGTTTCTATTATCAATTCTGTTTTTGAAATCTGGATTTGTGTTTCATTTAATATATGTTGTTCCTTTGCTTCCCATTTATAAACTTGCTGTCTATGGGCTTCCCATCTCATGAGACAGAGGGAAACGGGACGGTGTGAGATGGCCTCGCTTGCGGAAAAAATACCATCAGCAGCCTTGTTCTCCTGTGCTGCTCCGCGATTTACATTCCTATCCTTTCTGTTCTCATTTGTAAGTACAAATTTACTTTTATGGAACAGTGACCAATTACTAAAATATATAAACTGAGCTGCTTTTAGCAGTGAGAGGAAAACCCCAACTCAATTGACTTAATAAAAAATAATTATTGCTTCACACACCAAGAAGCCTAACTAGGGGAGGCTGGGATGGCTCAGCAGGTTAAGCCCTCACTTTGCAGCCCTGGAGCCCGAGGATCGAATCCTGGGCCTGGCCCAGGCAGACCTACATTCTGAACTGGGGTGTGCCCCCAATTTAGCTCTTGCCAGGGCCTATGCGGGAGGCTCCCGGTCCAGTTCCTGCCCTGCGCAGCCCTGTGCCCACCTGTGGAGTGAAACTATATGGAAAACTAATGTCAACTACGGAGACTGCTCTGGGCCCTCCCCCTTCTCTCTCTCTTTCAAAAAAAGAAAAAAAGAAGAAGAAGCCTACCTAAGTGAGAACGGTTCAGGGCTAGTTAGTTCAAGAACAAATCAGTAGGCTCCTTCTCTTCCCACTTTGCCCCCTTCAGGAAAGCATCCCTCATTTAGCAAGATGGCTGGGATAATGCGGGCCGTTACTGCACAGATGATAATGTCTAGGAGAAGGAGAGCTGTTTCTATTCATGGGTCTCTTTTCATTAGAGATGAAATCAGATCCCACTGGCCAGAACTGTATCACATGTTCGTGCCTGAACCAGTTACTGGCAAAGGGAATGGGGAGATACCATTGGGGTAAATCACCCTCCTGGATTTGGGGATGAGACCAGGCTTCCTCAAAGGATGAGCATGCGAGGGAGAAGGAAAATCTGATGATAGCCATTGGGGAGGGAAGCAGAGCCCTGACCAGGATTCGCTTCACCAGCGTACCCCAGCCACACAGAGCCCAGCCCCTGATGGGCCAGCTCTTAGTTTAACACACTGCTGTCATGAAATTAGTAAGAAATTCTGAACAAGGGATGGAGCCTGTCTTAGTTCTAACACATCAAATAACAATGCCAGTTGCTTCATAGAGTGTCTGTGTTACCTTTTTCTTTTCCATCTGTCCTTGGAGGAATGAAACATAAAATTGTGCCACACAGAGATGAAGGAAAATTAAGCAAAAGGTGGGGGACAGTAGCTGCTGATGTCAGGAGAGAGCTGTGAGCACAGGTGCAACCAGTCAGAAAGGGAAGAGAAGGGACGGAAGACAGGAAGGAGAAAGCAGGGACAGACAGCAAAGAGGTCCACGCCAGAGGCAGCTCAGACAGGTCAACACAGCTCCTCCTTGGGGGTCACCGCCAAAGGAGACTGCGGACCAAAAGAATTGGCCGAGGCAAAAGTTGTCACCAACTGTATAGCTGTTTAATGATCCTTGTATTTGCTCATAGTTATCTTTGTTGGTCTTAAATCTTACTCTCTCTTTTAACTGCTCCCCTGCTCATGCTATTCCCTTTTTCTACCGTCTCTCTAGTGTTTCTATTAGAGAACTACTGTCCTCACCTCCGTCATGGTCTCCTTCCCCTTTCCAAGCATAGTGTCAAGAAGTCTGCCTTACCCACACAAGCAAAGGCTGGGTGAGAACACGAGACTTGAGCTGAACCATGATGGAACCCTCTGAGCTCACATGAGAATGTTGCACACTTACCAACCGTGGCTGTGCAGTGACTGACCGCCACCCCCGGCTGCACTTTCAGGAGTGGGCACATGCCTAAGCTTAGCCTTTCAGTGCAATCCAGTCCCCTGGACTCAGTGCTTGCTTCAGGAATGGGTACCTCACTTAAATAAAATTTATTATAGCTCCCAGTGTCTGCCAGAAATTGGGAAAGAGGGGCTCACTCTTTGCGAGAGTTTATTAAACAATAGGATGTCAGCCTGCGTTGCTGGCTGCTCCTTTTCCCATGACTTGGTCAGAGTCTGAGATTCTATTACTCAATTGTATTAGTTTTCTATCGCTGGCTAACAACCTACAGCAAGCTGAGTGGCTTAAAACAATGCACCTAAACTCACAGTTGCTAAGTCAGAAATCCAGGTGTGGTGTAGCTGAAGTCGTCTGCTTCCTGGTCTCTCACAGGCTCCAATTAAGGTTTGGCCAGGAGGAGGGTTTCACCTGAGAAGGATCTGGTTGTTGGCAGAACAGTTCTTCAAGGGCTGTTGGCCATAGGTTGTCCTCATTTCCTTACCATGTCAGCCTCACCAACATGGGAACTTGCTTGATCAGTCTGTAAAGTCTGTTAACAAGACAAAAGTCACTATTTTATGTGATCTAACCATGGAAATGACATCCCAATGTCTTTGCCATATTTTATTGGTTAGAAGCAAGTCACAGGTCCTCACATTCGAGTGAGGGGAACAAACAAAGGTGTAAATACCAGAAATAAAATTTTAAAAAACCACACTACATGGGATGCCAGGACGACTTAGCAGGTTGAGCGCTTGTCTTATAGCCCCAGGATCCAGGGATTGAGTCCCAGCCATGGCCTGCGTGGACCCATATGCTGAACTGGGGTGAGCTTCCCATGTGGGAGGCCCTCAGTTCAGTTCCCACCCTGCACGGCCCTACACCCACCTGTGTGGAATGAAACTATGTTGAAAACTTATGACATACAACTATGGAGACTGTCTGCTCCCCACCCCACCCCACCCCCTTCCCTCTGTCTCTCTTTGTCTCTCTCTCAAATAATAAAATAAAATAAATCTTAAAAAAAATACACGACTTATGTCACACCATAAATAAATAAAAGAGATGTGTTTGGAGTCTTGAGGAAGTAGGAAAATTTGGGAGCATCAAGGAATGAGTCATCTAGTAAAGAATAAAGGGACAAAAATAAAATTAAAGATCCATCCAGAATTTAGCAATCTATGATTGAATATTCTTTAGGAGAAAATCTGTTAGATTATAAATTTCTAACAGAGTTATAACTCTGATAAATGTAACACAAAAAAGAAAACTACAGATCATTCATAAACAGATAAAATTTTAATATTAGCAAAGAGATTAGTCAATGTAAAAAAAGAGGGGATGCCAGGATCTCTCAGTAGTTTGAGTGCTTGCCTTGCAACCACAAGGTCTGGGCATCAAATCCCAGCCTCAGTCTGTGCAAACCCTTCTGCTGAACTGTAGTGCAACTGGTAACCATTTGGATGGCACAGCAGGGAAGGTTCTCACCTCCCATGTGGAAGGCCCCCCACCCTGAGTAGCCCCACGTCCACCTGTGTGGAATGAAACCATGTCACAACTAATAATGTGTAACTATGGAGACTGCTCTGAGCCCTCCCCCCTTCTCTCTCTCTCATACACACACAATAAAAGAAATCTTTTTAAAAAATTAAAAAAGAAGAAGAGAACAATGACCACACTTGAATAAGGTTCTCTCCAGGAATGCAAGGAAGTTTCAGTATTAGAAACTCCATTACAATAATCCCTCATATGACTCAAAGGAGAAAAACTCCAATGCATGATCATCTCTACACATGACAAAAGGGGGGTGTGAGCATTGAATAAAAATGAATATTCAGGGAAAGCTGGGATGGCTCAGCGGGTTAAGTGCTCGCTTTGAAGCCCCAGGGACCAAGGATTGAATCCCGGCCCCGGCCCATGCGGAACCACATGCTGAGCTGGGGAGTGCCCCCAGTTCAGTTCTTGCCGGGACCTATGTGGGAGGCTCCTGGCCCAGTTCCTGCCCTGCACAGCCCAGTGCCCCACCTGTGGAGTGAAACTATATGGAAAACTAATGTCAACTATGGAGACTGCTCTGGGCCCTCCCCTTCTCTCTGTCTCTCTCTGTCTCTTTTTCTCTGTCAAAAAGCAATAAAAATAAATCTTTAAAAAAAATAAATAAATATTCACTTCTCAATAAAAAGTCTTAATACAAAATATATTTAACAAAATTTTAAAGTGTTATGACAGTAGCTAATATGGCAGATTGATCACTTGATGGTCCCAACTAACAGCCTCCCTGTATTCACGCCTTTTTAACGTGACTTTGCATCTCTTCCCATTAAGAGATAAAGACTGCTTCCCATGTCTTGAACCTCTGTTGGCCTTGGGACTTGTTTAGCTAAAAGAATGTGGCAGAAGTGAGCCTGCACCAGTTTTAAGCCAAGGCCTCAAGGACCCTTGCATGCTTCCACTTTCTCTGTTGGACCTCTGCCTCCACCTCCAATCTGGACACTGGCTAGCCTGCTAGAGAATGAGAGCCGTGAGGTTGGCAGCCAAGCCCTGGAACAGAGGTTCTTTGCCATCAGATGGCTGCATGCAAACACGTGAGCAGGCCCAGGTGAGACCAGCCCAAACTGCCAAGTGGACCGGTAGTATCATGAACTATACAAATGGTTGTTTGAAATCATTAAGCTTTGAAGTTGTTTGTTCTGCAATTAATATAGGTGGCATAGTCCAAAAAATCCACACACAACGTTTCCTTGGTTTTGGAAATGATAACTTCTGGGTACTTCATCCCTTCCATCTAACGGAAGAAAAAAGGGATTTCAGGTTACATCCAATTCACTATTACATTTCTGAATGGTGACAAAAGGAAAAATAATGGAATAATGATTCCATGTGAAGAAGAGCTTTTAGTATTGATTGTTAGATCAGATTCAGGGTAGTGATACTGTGCTACTCTTCTCATGATGAGGTTATTTCTAAGAAGCCTTGATATGTTTAAATGACCATGGACTTGAATGAGAATTTTAGCTTATTTATGCCTTTTTTCTTTATTCACATCATGAAATATAGATTCATAATAATTCCTCTCATGTTTTGCATTTGTCAGGATCTTTACTATAAGCTACACTTTAAATCACAGTGGAGACCCTGAATTTTCAGAGGCATAACATTATCTTGATCTTTCAGTTCAAAATCCATCTACCTCCAACATCTTACAGCAGTTGAGTGCTTTCTCCCCTGTATTTCCATTTCCTTTTGGAAAATTTCCAGCAAATGGCGATATTGGAAAGATGACTTGGGGCACACTATCTCATTACTATTGAATGTTTTTCATTTTTATTACATGCTACTAATTGCTCCACATTAAATATTACTTTTCCCCTTCTGGTGCTGTGCAGAGTTTGCTATAAAGTAAAATATAATACATATTCAAGATTATCCTTTGAGGATTAGCTTGTCATTCTACTATGTGCCATAAAAACTAGACTTCTAGTTTAGATTAAACAAAGCAACATAAATCTGGGAGAACAAATAGTCTATTAAACAGCCAAAGTCACGATTAAGTAGTCTTTGTGAGCTCTAATCTCTTGAGGAAGAAATGATGGGGGTGGGAGGTCCTTCCTAAGTCCCCCTAATGTCCTTGACTCCAATATAATTGAAGTTCAAGAGTAATTTTAAGTCAGTTTAGAACCTCCAAAAATGAGATTTCCCTTTAATGTTACTCTCAGCTCTTGACTCAAATCTTGAATGAGTGTACCAAGTAGCCCTCAGAAGTAAACATCCTTCTTCCCTCTTTACTTTTTTCTCTGAAGACCTGTTTATTTTCCAATTACCCAAGTGTAAGACTCTCCTGGCATAACAGCTTTAACATTATATCACTGCTTAGGATTTCTCCCATCTTTTGTCTACTCTGTTTGCTACAATATTTTCCTAATATTTATCTGACAGATATTTATGAAGCAACTATTAATAATATGGTCATGACACTAAGCCCTATGATAAAGAGTTCATGAGCCTTCCTCAGGAAGAAAAAATATTGATGTTATTCCTTTAAAAAGCACTACTTTTAAAAGGTACTATTACCTCTTTTATCATCAAGAAAGCTTTTAAGTATCCATTTCTTGAGCAACTTCATAAGCCCACCTCTTCACTAATACAGAGAATTATGCTGTGGAGTCAAATTCCAAGCTGAGTTTTTCAGGTTAGAAAATGAAAGCCAATAAATCAAATTCTGAAAAACTGTTAAGAAAAAAAAAAAAGTCTCAATTACTTGGCTCTGACTCACTTCTGGCAGGTTCTGATAGTAAGTTGGGAGGACAGTGAAGGTGCAAAGAGCTCCAAACACACTTCTCTGTGCATGACCATCATTTGAACACAATTTTGTTTGGACCAAGCAGTACTACTGGTAACCCCATGAGATAAAGGAGTCTCTCTCAGGAAAATTCTTTTTACATATGTACTTCATCATTGCTTTGTTTTTTTGTTTGTTTCATTTACTACAAATACACTCCCAAAATAGCCTGCAAATTGGGAATCATTTAACCACCAAGATGATTGTGTGAAAATGTAACATGGTGTGGAAGAATGATCAACCTCTGGGGCCAGATTCTGCGACGATGATCCAGTTCCTCTTAATCATGCATTACTTACACCCAATCAGACATCAGTTCCTATCAAGCTCACCTCCATAAACCCTCTCACTTCTCTACAATCTGCAACCACAACCCCAACTCATTTCCTTTCCTCTGTTCTATTGCTTTTGACTACAATTTAGTCTCCCAATTCCTGTCTTTCTGCTTCTAATCCATTCTGATCTTAATCATCTTGAGGCCAACTTCAGTTTCATCAATTATGTGTATAAAATTCTTTTGATTATTCTCCATTACCTACAGGATAAGATTCAAACGTTTTTTGAGGCATTTCAACACACCTTCGTCTACACATAGCTCCTCTGTCCAACCTCATGCAGCCCTCCCCACTGTCACACAGCCTATGGCAGAGTCAGATGGATCTTCTCACTCTGTCCTATACCCGCTCTTCCCTGGCCTGCCCTCTGCCTCTGCATATTCAGTTCCCCTTACCTGAAATGTTTCCCCCATCACTTCAAGATAAACACTATGTTTCCTTCACAGTTCAAATCAGGTGCCACCATTCACAGTCTCCCTGATACCCCCTGTAAATGGGACTGTCTACCCCACTTCTTCCCTAGCTTGGGTGGAAGAAACAACTCTGAGGAAATGGCACCAGTGTTGTTGCCCTGCCGTCCACAGCAGGGGCAGAGGGAAAGCTCTATACTCGCCGTACACACAGCTGCCTTCGTCCCCATACCATCCGGAGGCTTACTCTTCCTCATTTGGTTCCTCAAGGCTACCACAGTGTACCCACAGAGCCTATGCCCATAGTGCTGTGGGCAGTGCCAGGACAGCTGGTTCATGAGGGGTTTCCTTCCCCACCACACGCAGTAGAGGAAGGCCTCCATCCCCTGTCACTTCATCCCTTGCTGCCTGACTTGCATCTCATGCCCAAAACCAAAACATCACATCACCCTTCTGTTCAGTTAAATGTACCTTTCAGGTCATCATCAAGTCCTTAGGAGACATACTGGTTAAAATGGCTATAGTGTGAAGTGTCTAAAAAACAAACAAACAAACAAACAAAATGAACAGAGGTTCCAGACAAGGTGGCGGCATAGGTAAATGCTGTGCCCGCCGGCTCCCATGACCACATGAAATTACAACGCAATGATGGAACAATCAACCTGGAGAACCATATGGAGTCTAGCTGAACAGAAGTCCTATAACAAGGACATACAGAAGAAGTCACTTCGAGACTGGTAGGAGAGGCGGAGTTGAAAAATTAAAAAACAAATGAATAAATAATAAAAAATTTTAAAACTAAACAAACACGAAAAACCTCAACCTGGATTAAACAATAATGAGATGTGTTGAATGGTCTAACTGGAGACTCTGAGGTAGGACAGGCTTGGGATGACTTAATCCAGCAGACAGCCCTGTTTGCTGTGATTCTCAGCCACCTCCCCCTGTACTGACTTCATGCTCAGAGCTGGGGATGGGGTGGCCTTACAGGGCTGAGCCTCAACACCCACACATGACAATACCCAGAAGAAGAGTTAGAGGCTCACCTCCACAAGCAGTGTGGAGCATTGGGCCAAAGATTTCCCAAGAGCCCTGGAAAACTTCTCTTCAGGTCTCACTGGCCAAATTGGGGCTGGCTGCGATTTCTCAGCCAATCCCTGGCAAGGATAAGCAAGATGACCAGTCAGGCTTCCCCACCATGAATCACATGGGTTGCACGGGACAAAGGGTGACAGGGATACCGGAACACAAGTGGTTTCCCTTTAGGAAGGACAGGAAAGAATGCTGAGCAGGCATCCGCCAGATAGGAATTTCATTCCTGCCTTTTAATAACCGCCTTCTTTCAGAACTGTTAATATGGAAAACATCTCCATAGGGGTAGTCAAATAGACATTGACTGAAATCCAAGACATGACAATATTACTCTTAGTTTAAGCATTTAGAATCTTACAAACATAATATTGTAGGAAAGAAGAGCAGACACAAGAGCATATGTACTGCATGATTTCATTTCTATGAAGTTCAAAAACAGGCACCACTCTATCGTGTTAGAAATAAGAGGGGTAACGACAGGGAAGGGGCATGAAGAGGCATGCTGGGGTACCGTTCTATCTCTTGAGTTATACTAGTGAGAACTCGAGTTTAATTTGTGAAAATGCATCCAGATGAATGTATATGATTTATGTGCTTTATAAAATGTATATTTTTTCAATTAAAAGGTTAAAAATATTTTAAAATGAAGTTGTAGTGTGCAGTATTGCAAAAGATATTACAGATACCAAGATCAACAAAGTCTCTTTGAGCTTCAAGGACTTAATGGCTGAAAGGAGGGGCCCCATAAATCATTAACCTATTACTATATGGCTTTAGGGTATTTTCTATGACATGGGGCACCAAATTCAAGGTTGGGGAAAGGCTGCTCAGAAAGGTTGACATGTAAGTTGGAACGAACAAAATGTAGGGGTCTGAATTTGCCAGAAATCATGCAGTACATATTCTCTTTTGTGTCTTGTCTTCTTTCTTACAATATTATGTTTGTAATATTCTAAATTTTTTTTTTAATGAGTAATATTGCAGTATCTCAGATTTTAATCATTGTCTATGAAGGCGAGCCGTGAGTGCCAAGATAACAGACTAGCTGAGGATAGGTCAGTATGGTTGGATCTGAGTGTTTATGAAGAGCTCACATGGAAGCCGGAGAGGTCCACAAAGGTCTTCCAGGTGATGCTAAGGAGCTGGACTGAATCCTGAGGGCAAAGGGCCTGCCATGCTCCATCGTCAGTCAAGAACACACTCAGCGTCCATAGTGAGGGGACTTCTACTCCTGTGTCTACGAGATTGGAAATGGTATTCCTGGAGAGGCTGACAGGCATCAGGGCTTGGCTAAAGGGAATGAGTGGGAAGCCAACTGGCCTGCAAGCCAAGCAATCGAGATTCTTGCCCCACTTGTCCTACAACGTTGATCTGTATACCCTCAGACAACGTGAAAGCGGGTCGGGACAGAACACTTATTGAATCATTCCACTACTGAGGCCCGAGGGCAGGGCAGCCACCTCTATAGTTGCTCATTTACTAATCTCATTTAATAAATATTCCCCCATGCCATAGCTATTCTTACCCCCATTTTACAGAAGAAGGAACTGAGCCTCAGAGGGATACAAGTGACCAAGCTGGGATTCAAACCCAGGACTTCTGGGGCCCTGGTGCAGCTCTCCCTGCAGAAGGCCACAGAGAAGCGACAAGTCCAATCGCGTCGGAGCCTTCCTTATTTCTCTGTCTATAAGGTGGAGGATTTGTCCTTGGTTACTTCCAAGGTCCTTCCTGGTTCCTTCCAAGATTCTATGCTCCAATCAGGATGCAAACCCTCCACCCAGAGATTAAATTTAAAAAGTATCTTTGTAACAGACTTCATTCACAAATTCTGCTCATATTTTTATTATTTTTCTGTAAATAAAAGGAAGACAGGCTTTCAGAGATTTCTTTACCTGAAAACCTAAATTTTTCAGAAAAAAATATTATAGTCAGCCCTCCGTATCTGCAGGCCCTGCATTTGTGTATTCAACCAACTGCAGATTGAAAATGTTCAGGAGGAAAAAAAAAACTTTATGTTGTCACTGACATGTGCTATGTACTTAGGCCTACTATGGTTGCATCTGAACTGAGCATGTGCAGAGTTCTCTTGTCATTATTCCCTAAACAATATAGCGTACCAACTATTTACATAGCATTTGCACTGTATTAGGCATTGTAAGTAACCAAAAGATGAGTTAAAGTATATGAGAAGATGTGGGTAGATGAAACGCAAATACTTGCCACTTTACATATAAGGGATTTGAGCACCCTTGGATTTTGGTATCTGCAGTGTGTGTATTGGGGATGGGAGGGACTCCTGGAACCAATTTCCCCATGGATACTGAGGGATAACTGTACTTTAATAGTAATTAGAGATCTGGAGACTTTTTAAAGCCTAGCCTCTATGTGTTATAAAGCAATAGTATAACTAACTTTCATAAAGTATCAGTAGAAAAAAAATCACCTCCCTGGACAGAATGACATTTTACAACTACTTAAACCTGATGTATTGTTATTATTTTTTGTCAATGAGTCACTATTAATTATTCATTCTTTCCTAATCCCCATGAATCTCACAAATTCATTCCATCATGACTCATCCCAATGCAAAATAAAAATGCCATTGCTAGTATTCACTGGTATACTAGCATCCAATGAGCTTGGCAATTGAGCGATTCAGTCATTTAAATTATTTATATGTTTTGGGGTTTTTTTTCTTGTTCTATTGCTGACATCAATGAATACACAATGACAGGAGGACCAAGAGGCTTCACGTGATCTTACCTTTTTTTCGCTAGTAAAGGAACTAACATCGTAACCCAGTGGCTCTATTTATATCACCATCTGTACCCATATGTTTGAACAACACACACTACATTGTTAGTAGTGGTGCCCATGAGGAAAAAGTGCTACTCTGGGGGGAAAAAAAGTATGAACAAGTATACTTTGATATTGTTAGAATAAATTGTTTTATAGTTAAAATGTTGTCTTATACTACATGAGTAATTTTTTAAAATAAAAAATACCACTTATCTAGCTTTCAAATTTCTTAAGAATTAAGTCATTCTGAAAAACTGTGCAGCCCAATAAAGGCCATCCCTAATGGGATCTTATAATTAAATTAAAATAATTACATGGTTTGCTGCCATTTTTTCTAATAGGTTATGGTGAGTATCCTATTTTTAAAAAAGAGTTTAAATACTATTGACAGAAGGGAGTGTGACCAAGAAAAACCTTCACTAGACTATTCTCTGTGAGAGTGATGGACAATGATATAAACAAAGTTCCACATCTAAAGACCCCCCCAAAAAAATCTCCTTTGATTGAATAATAACAGCAAAGCCCAAGGGTAGTGAATGCCGGAGAGGAGTGAAATGGAAGTTGGGCAACCAGAACGGTAATCATGACTCCCAACTAGGTTCCATTCTCAAAAGACTTATTGAATGGCATGTTGTGCATTAGGGACACACAGGTGAATAAGATAGGGTCCTTCAATACCAAATTGGCAGGCTGCTCACTACCCAAGAAGCCCCAGTGCTCTATTCTACCATGGGGGGTAACGTTGTTAGTGCACAACGGGAGGCCGGAGGAGCTGGTTCTGCCCTGGGAGAGGTGAGGCATGGTGGGGAGGGCCGGCCTTCCAAGCAGCTGGCTTCAGACTGCGTTTAAAGGACAGGTGTGGCTCTTGTGGGCAGAAAGGAAAGTGGGCGAGCTCACTTCTTGGAGTAGCAAAGGGCGAGTATGAAGGCTAGGGCACAAACAAAGGCGTCTAGGCACAGTGCCAGCCTCAGACACAGGAGTATGGTCAGGGGAGGACACAAATTAGTGCCAAGTGGCAGCAGGACAGGCATTGCAATGGTGACGTGGTGCTGAGTTTGGTTCTGGCAGGACGGTCGGCCACATATTCGGAATGGCTCTCCACGGCTGATTCCTCCGTTCATTTAACAGAGCATGCTTTTCAAAGAATTACTCAGCTCATGAGAAATCAAGAGAACTGTCCCAGGGCCAATTTCTTCAAGTGACTGGGAGGATTGAAGAAGTACCTTGTAAGGGACCTGCCTTGGGACATCACCTGGCTTTTTTGTCATGTGTCATTCTCCTCCCATGTGAAGTGAGGGTGCTGGGCCAGGAGATGCCTAAGGCGGCAGCTGTGATGTTCTGGCTGGCCGACCACGCAGGGCACTTTTCCTTCCCAGCCCTTCCAAGCGCACGTGGCATGTCCCTTCGACCTCTGTGAGGCAGGCAGGACCCTGGCAAGGTCACGGTTTCCTTTTTCTATTCTTGTCCTCTGGAAATTCAGAGCCTAAGGAGGCATTTGGGACTTTTTAATTTTCAAGTAAAAATATAACCTCAGGAATATCCAGGCTGGCCAAAAGCAATCGAGAAAAAGCAACTGCCATTTCACGAAAAAACAAAACAAAACAAAATTTAAATAAAAACTAAATTTACCTCAAATAAGTGAATAATGCAAATAGTGACTCCCAGAGGGGAAAACTAATAATTTCCTGAGATGAATGTTTGTCTCTATTCCATCAATAAGTTAATTAGCAGAATTTCTAGCTGCAGGTATAGATACTTGCTCAATAAAATATTATTTTATGAAAACGACAATCTGTTTATTTAAATGAGCCATTTGTGTGTTTTAACAAGCTTCTAATTATGTAAGAGTGAGTGCAATAGCAGGAAGTCATCCTTTAATACAGATTTTTACTTCAGAGAAATAACTTTCCAGTGTTATGGGAAAACCCTGATCTAAAATTTCTATACACAAAATATAGTATTTGACTATGCATTCATTTGGTTATGCTTATTTTATGTTTATTTTGTTTTAAATAAATTATTTTTAACTTTAAAAGCTGCTGAACAGTTCTCCTTTGATAAGGATGCTATTGTTGTTTTTCTTTGGGCTATCATATTTGCTTTGTCCCCAGAGAAAGAGATTTATAAGCTTTTGTATTTGTTAAATCAATGAGAAAACATACACTCACTCTTCAGCAGTAGCTATGGAAATCTAATTTCAAACGTGTGTATGGAACTTATTGAAATAAAATAAGAAGGAGGGAGGGAGGGAAAAAGAAATTTTCATTAGATAAATATAATTCCAAGTGCTATGGGGAAATATTTAGCCCTGCATCTTTCTCACTTATCGGGCATAAAGACATGTCATTAAGACCCTGTTATCACTTTTACGGTACCACTTTTAAATTTATCCTATGCTTAACTCCCCTCTGGGGAGAAATATATATCCTTATTTAGGATTTTTTAAAACCACTCTGAAAGAAAACTTGTGAAAATCTATATAGTGTAGCAGAAGAATTTGATTCAATAATTGTTTGTCTTACCCCATAGATAACGTTTCAGGGAAATTTAAACCAGCAGTTTCCATTATAATAGGCAAGAATACTAATTTTCTTTTGGTGATAAGAAGTGTATTACTTGACAGTGGAATTAACTTCTCTGAATGACAATAATTCATCCGACACCTTTCCCAGGGGAAGAATTAACAAACATAGTTAAATGGTGCAGGAGAAAAACAACCAAGGTTACGGTCATTATTTGAAATACATTTAGGTGCCCTCAGTCCAACTCCATCTGTCCCCAAGGAATAGGTGAAAATTCTTGTAGTCTTTTTGCTTCATTGGTTTGTACGGGAGGGAGGGGGAAGGGAATGGTATAAAGCTATACGTAAAGTTCAGTAGCCCACAATTTCTACTTAATGTCTATCATGAACTTGTTCCCATGGGAATAAATATTCTTCTACATGGCTTTTGCACAGTAATCTATTGCATGGAGGCACATCAATTACTTTTTCAAAATCCTATTGTTTCTAATTGTTTTCATTTAAAATTTTTCTACTGTAACTATCCAAGCTCATATCATATAAAATACACATAGCAATTAATAATTAATCAAATACTTGATTGAGCTGTGATAAGGGAGGATGTTTGATTAAAAAGAGACAAAGAATGGAATTAAGTGGATTTGTACAATCATGTATTTCATATTTTACATTTTCACAAAGAAAAATTACTAATCTCTTGAGCTTAGAAGTGTGACTAAGAAATAAGATACCAAGATTTTACAGAAAAAAAACTATGCAATGATACAGTGACTAATATCTTTTTTTAGAATATAAAATGATTAGATAATAAAGCCTTAACTCATTTAACAATGGAGAAAATAAAAGGCTCAACATTTATATTCTGCACCATTTACCTTATCTCTGAGAGTTACTAAAAAAGAATGTGAGGAGGAATTTTTATTAATTCAGAAAACCTTGAAGACACACACATTATAGATAAATTATATAAATGTTGAATACATTGATACTTGATTATTGATTTCAATCCTGACTCGTGTCACATGGAAAAAATCTATGTGGTTTAAAAAAAAAACAACTCACATTCTAGATTATGATTACATACTTATTTAATTGTAAAGCCTGAGACTGAGAACATCTGTTACGGTCCAATATCAGCTTTTTTTTTTATAATTGCATCACCAACATAGATGATGAAAGCTGAAAAGTATCTCAGAATATGCCACTTAAAGGAATCTGTTCATGGAACATTTGTATCTACTTCTTTTTGTTGGTTAGGCATCCTGTAGCTCGTGACCTTTTCTTATAATCCAAAAACTTGTAGAAGGCGAAACATCAGATTATTAAATAAAGAAAGGCTTTGGGGGAAAGAATTATTCCTAAGATTATCAGCCTGTTATCCAAGTTGACCCGTTGAAGCCAAAGTAGCTTTACACCTTAAATATAGGCCAATAAATATGAGTAATAAATGAAAGTAGCAAGAGGAAAAGAGATAAATGGATTTAGGCCATGGGGTAGAGAGATTCACAAAGAATCTAGGACTTTTGCTCTAAAGAATTCAGCGTTCTCAGATATAAATATTTTAAACTAGCCCTATAAATGCTTAGCAAGGACACAAAGACCATCAAAGTTTAGAGAGGATGAAGTTTAGCTAAAACACATTTAAGGAGCGTCTTAGTCCACACCATCACCATTACCCTCACCCCACCACCACCCTTATCAATTTACAGTGTTACCTGGCATGCTTGTGACAAACTCCAGGGTAAGATCACAGAGCAATGGCTGACAGAGCATGCAGGACAATGTAGAGAAAAGGAGTTCAAGGCAATGGGAAGCCAGGGTGTTGAAAATACAAGGTCTATGTATGAGGTCTGACAATTAAGTTCGCGAACGTGTCCTAGAAAAAGTGCTACATACCTCATTGCTGAATATCACGATGGTCACCTCCGAAGTACTCACCCTGGGAAGCTGTGTGCTGAGGCCAGTGCCTACTCTACCCTTCAAAGCAATTTTGTAATTCTTTTTCTGGAATGGCCATCAGAGCCGATGTTGTATTACCCTTGATGTCCTGAATGTCATCAAAACATCTTCCCTTCAAATTTTCCTTTATCTTTAGGTAAAGAAAAAAGTCATTGGGGTCCAGATCAAGTGAGTAGGGAGGATGTTCCAATACAGTTCTTGGCTTACTGGATAAAAACTCTCTCAGAGACGGTGTCGTGTGAGCTGGTATAACGTCGTGATACAAGAGCCATGAGTTGTTGGCAAAAAGTTCAGGTTGTTTTCGTCTAACTTTTTCACACAGCCTTTTCAGCACTTCCAAATAGTCCATTTGGTTGACTGTCCAGTTGGTACAAATTCATAATGAACAATCCCTCTGATTTCAAGAAAGGTTAGCAAGATCAATTGGACTCTTGATTCAGACTGATGGAACTTTTTTGGTCATGGAGAACTGGCTGACTTCCGTTGTGTACTTTGACGTTTTGTTTCAGGGTTATATTGGTACACCCATGTTTCATCACCAGTGATAACACAGCCCAAAATATCATCTTGCCTCTCCAAAAGGTCTTGGCAAACTTCGATTCTCCTTTGCTTTTGCTCATCAGTGAGCTCCTTCAGGACCATTTGTGCACACACCTTTCTCATGCCAAGATTTTGAGTGAAGATTTTTCTGTTTCTCTATCCATGTTTACTTGGTCTGCTATGTGTCTCACAGTCAGCTGATGATTTTAATGCACAATTCAATGATTTTTTTGCAATGTTTTCATCAGTTCTGCTCATTACTGGCCACCCTGACCTCTCTTCATCAGTGACGCTCTCTCTCCCCTCAGAAAAACATTGAATCCATTTGTACGCTGCCGTTTTCTTCATGGCATTATCCCCACTAACTTGGACTAACAGGTCTCTGATTTTACGTCCACTCTTGTCAGGTTGAACAAGAAATGTTTGTTTTTTGGTCTAATTCAAGCTCTGACAATCTAGTGATGGCACACAAAAACACGAACAATAAACAACATGCAGCAAGACACCACCACACATCAACACAAACACAGTTGTGAGACACTGATATACCAAGGCTATGAAACCTCACCAGTTGTTTGCACAACACTGCCAATGTAAGTGCAGGGTGGCGAGTTTGCAAACTTAATTGTCAGACTTTGTGTGTACTAGGCAGGGCTGCCATGCCTCCTGGTCTTAGTAGACTGGCCTTATGTAGTAGATGTCCTGTGGAACCCAGTGGCACAATCTCCCTGGCCACCAGAGCCAGGTGCTCCAGGTGTGTCTCATGTGTGTGTTGTGTGTGCCCTCCTGTTGTGGTTAAGCCTTGGTTGCTGTTCGCACCAATGGGCGGGACTGATCCTCAGGCCGATCAGTTGTGAGGACTGATAGTGACTACACTGGAGGTGCTGTGGTCGAGGGGCTGACCCCACAGAGCAGGGTTCACTTTAGTAGGGCTCTGGTGCCTGTCCAGTGTGCCCTTTGGATGTGTCATCCTTGGAGGTGGCTGGGTGATGCTCTGGCTTGGTCTGAACCTGGCTGGCCACCAGGTGTGCCACTCCTGGGAGGGGACCCACTGCAGGCCAAGGTCAGCTACAGCCCGTGCCCTGCCCACAGCTGAGATATTCTTCCTGATTTCTAATGGCCACATGTGGGTGTGGGACCAGCCCATTCCCCATCTCTGCCCCTCCTACCGGTCTTGATGTGGCGTCTTCTGTGTGTTTGTAGTTGTAGGACTTCAGTTCAGCTAGACTTCAGGCAATTCTCAATGATGATTGTTCTGTAGTTGAGTTGTATTTGATGTGATCCTGAGAAGAGGTGAGCACAGCGTTGACCAATTCTGCCATCTTGACCGGCATCCTCGTTACTCTACAAAGAATTTTAAGGTACAGAAATCTCTCCACATGCAGATGGGTTTAACTTAGTTTTCCAGCTCATCATCCTATAAACACTCACTCCATTTACACAGGGAGGAATAGCAGAAAAGAGTAGCTGCTGCTGCTGCTGCTGCTGATGATGATGATGATGACTGAGATTCTGAGAGAGAAAGTATGTGGACTCTGATCATGACTATCTCATATGATACACCAATCTCACATTTTCTGGATTTAAGATCATTGCATTCATTGCCATATTAATATTGTGGGATTTTTAATTCCCTTAGGTACTGGTGATTTTTTTTCTTGCTTTTTACTCAATTGTATATTTTGCATTTATATAAAAATAAATTATAAAACAGGCCTAACCTCATAAGTAAGATCTTATATATTCTCACAAAAAGTCATTCTACCAAATTATTCCATTTTTTCCTTTAATGGTACTAATACATAAATCCTTAATGCACTCTTGTGCACATTATGAGCTTTTATTTTTCCTTCTTAAGCCAATTTATTTGTGGATATTGAGCTTTTGCCAAATTATCTCCAAAGGTGTCTTTGTTGATGTCTTCATGCATTTGGCTACAGTATGCACATTTCCAGCCAAGGACGAGCTGATTATTTTTAAATAAGGTATTATTGGCAGCATAGGCCCTTCAATGCATTTTTGGTAAAAATCCACCTGTGAGTCACTAAGCTGACTTTCCATGAAAATTGAGGCCATTTATGGTTTGGGAGCCTGCCATCTCCCTTCTGATGACAGAAGCCTCTCTCTCCCTTTGGGATTTCAGAATTGTAAGCCGGTAGCTAAACAGTTGAGTTGGGGGGAAGGAAATCATCATAAAATGAACAAAGCATTCTAAAGAAATGATGCCTGGGGAAGCCGGGATGGCTCAGTGGGTTGAGCACTCACTTTGCAGCACCGGGGACCAAGGATCGAGTCATGGCCCGTGCGGACCCATATGCTGAACTGGGAGCTCCCCCAGTTCAGTTCTCTTTCTGTCTCTGTCTCTGTCTCTCTCTCTCTCTGTCAAAATAAATAAATAAATAAATAAATAAATAAGATAATGAAGTGAAAAATTAAAAAAAAAAAAAAGAAAGAAATGATGCCATTGTGTTGTTCAGTAGCCAAGACTACTGCATAACTTTTACGAGATACACTTTTGTGAGCAGGAATCGTTTGATACAGATCATTATGTCTGGGCTCTGCAGCAAGGAGCATCTTCGTAGGTGCCAGCCACGTCCCGTGGACAAAGCCCTTTTCTAGAACAAATCAAATTTAAGCCAAGATTCAAAGCTTCCACTTCCAAATCATACAGTTCACCCTTCTCCTGTTTTGTCCTCAAGCCTAAATCTGTTGTACGCAAAAACACATAACTTGTCTTCTTATTGGTTTATGATAACATAACTCCCTAGGAACTGGCTCCATCCCCATCTTCAGCTTCTAGTTATAACGGCAGTTTACTGAAGCCGATGTGTACATGTCCAGATGGGCTTTTCTAGTCCTGATAGGTGAAAGTGACGCTGGACATCAGTGCTCCCCAGGGACCCTCACACATATCACCCAAGGTCCCCCTTTGAACATTTACTCCACTGCTAGGAGACCGTCCTTACAAGGGCAGTCACTCACAGATGTCATTCCAAGATGCAAGCCACACCATTATTTTTTCCCCCAGCATCTAACCTCTTCAAGGAAGGAGAATGAATTTATTGGAAAAGAATCTCAGAGGCAAGTGAATCACATTTTTAAAACCTATTGATAATAAGTGATAAGGATGTTAATATCTATCTATGAACATTTAGCCAGGACAGTACAGAGGGATTCAAGCATTAGAAGGTGATCAGACTCGATGTCCTATAAGATATGTTTTAAATCCACACAGTTCATGACTTTCTAGACAACATAATCTCTTCCCTTTCCCTTATCCCTAAAATTGTTAAAGACCCTGTAATGATTATGCATAGTATCGTATCAAAAATATCCATGAAGTTACACATTTTATGTTGCTGTACAAGTATCTTGTCATCTTAATTTTTAATAAAAATTTGCATTAAAATGAGACCACTAAACATCCCATATATGTGGCTATTTCATACAGTTTTAAAGGTAATTTACTCTAGGTGAATATAGGAAGAAGCAGAGAACTTTATCAGTTTTTTTCTCCTGTTTCTCTTTCCTTTTGCTCTGTTTTAAGACTTCTGCCTAAAGTGAAGAATAACAAGATAAAGAACTCATGTTTGAAGATGAGAGAGAACTCATCGGCTGGAAGGGGTGGGGGGTAGGTAGGAAGGGCACAGCTTACCGCAGTGGGGAAACACTCATTGTCTTTCCACATTTAGACTGTTTAGGCGAGGCTCACTTTCCCCTTCCTAAATCCCTACCTGGTTAGAGTTGGTGTGTTAAGAAGTCAAGTCTCTCTTTAGCCACTGGTGATGAGGAGATGCTTGTGCTTTTAAACAAAGGAAAGGAAACCAGTCACGTGGAGATTAAGAACTTTATCCTAAATCTATTACTGAACACTTCGGAGTTTACAATGGGATTGCATTTGCAACCTATAAGAGGTGAATGTAGCACAGAATAAATGTGACATGAAAGGGCTGTACGAGCAGAAAAAAGAAAGGGAATGTTATGCCCCAAGGAGTCACCCTTCCTAAGGATCATACACATCAGAAATCATTTTAGCTTATGTCACTAACAGTACAAATACTGTGACTGGAAAGACAGACGTACTCTGATTTTTCAAACTCCCTTTCTGACAGGTGACTTATATGACCTGTTTCTGCCAGTTTCTCACTTGGAAGTGACCAGATCTTTTTTCCTCACTCAACAAAGGACTAACGTAACTGTGAGGAGCATATCTTTAAATAGGTTTTGGAAGGAGCTGGGCAGGAACCATAGGGACTAAGATGAAGCAGCGTTGTCCTTACCCTTGCCAAAAATAGAGGCTGGAGAGATTTCGATTTCTGCATGTACACGCAGGCAGAGGTCGAGGAAATGAAAGCCAAACACTCCCCCTCCTCTACCTCAAATCTCCAAACACAATGGCGTTCTAAGACTCCAGTAGCAGCGCTGGCTGGAGCAGGAGCAGAGGCAAGCCACTCCTCAGGCAGCTAACACAGAACGAAGCACTCACCAAGTCTGTATCTTGCTAAGTCAAGAGCACTGAGTTCTTGTGGTACTGATTTCACATTAAAAAAAAAAAAGTTATTAACAAGTATGTAAATACTTGGGCATCCACAAATTAATAATGCATTTAGCCCCATGGGAAAGTTAGTAAAGCTCTTAAAGAACTCAATTTACTCTTGGAGATATCTGCTCCAATAAACATCTTGGAGAGATCTGCCATACAAACACCTTTGGAAAGATATTCCAAAACAAAGCAGCCATTGCCAATCTTCGTATGATGTACAGACACATGAGGCATTCGTGGGGACTTGTCTTGCAACAATAATACATTTCTGTCCCTATTTTCTCAAGATTGAGATTATACAGACAGCCTTAGCCCATCTTCACTGTCCTCAGAATTGGAGCCTTTCTTGAAAATGCTATGGGCAGATGCCCATAAGTGTTGGGAGGTAAATTCAATCATTTTGGGAATCGTAAATTTAACAGCAGGGAAGTTGAAAGTCATAAGCCCTGTAGGACAGTTACCCCCATGGCCAGCTTGCTACTTGACAGCTTCATACTGCTACCCCCATCCTCCCCTCAAAAAACATCTTACTTTCACTTCACCCTAGTGCACAGCAAATAACTCCACTACATGGATAGTCATTGCACAATGAAAAATCTCTTGGAGCATGAAGGAGGCTTAGGTATTCCTACTAATGAAATTTGTGCAAGACATGATCCCTTTAATAGCTACCTGAGATTGGCGGCCCTGAAGGAATAGCAATTTTGACTGGTAGAGAACAGAAGCAGGACTGTGAAGCACAGAGCACTTTTGGGACATAGGCCAGAGAGAGAACATCTCGGGAGAATTAAAACCATATGAAGTCACTGAGTCCAGAGGCACTAGGGAAAATGGGCACTCTAGGATAAGAAACAATGTGAGAGGAAGAGTAAGTAGAGGCCAAAAAAAACCCAAAAAACAACACAAACATGCCCATTCTCAGACTTCACCTGAAGTTGGCACCGTGTCCAAAGTAGAGAAAGAATGTTCTCTTCCTCCTTTTCACTTCCAGATCTTCATTCCATAAATATTTCTCGAGCATCACCTGTTGTAACTGCTACTGTTACTAGTTACCATTTATTGAACGCTTGCTGTGCTTCCAATGTGATGACCACACAGGTGTGATGAGGTCAGATATGACACTGTGCTTGGCCCAATAGAGCCCAATAGGGAAGACAGGCAAGTAAGTCAATGGGTGTGTAATTTCGTAAATGCTATGATAGAGGGGTGTCTAACTCGGACAGGGCGGGTCCTCACTTCAGGACCCAGGCTTCAGACTTCTACCACTAGCTCTGTAGTTCACAATAGTGAACTAATAGCAGCTAATTCTCACACAGTACAGCAGTCCCCCATTCTCCACCAGGGATCCGTTCCAAGACCCCCCAGTGATGCCCGAAAATACAGTTAGTGCCAAGTGCTATCGTTAGTGTGTATTTTATGTGTGGCCCAAGACAATTCTTCCATCGTAGCCCAGGGAAGCCGAAAGGTTGGACGCCCCTGCCCTAGACAATACGGACTTGTTTTCTGTATCAGGTACGTAAGTAACAGCATTGCTTCCTTAAACATACCGGCTTTTGCCATCTTACTGAAACACACACTATTTTATTCACCTCTTAAGAACTGAATTCCAAAGAGCTACATTCCCTTACTTGTGATTTGTTCAAATTTGGGGTTAATTGATCCTCAAAGAAATACAGCAAAATTAGATACAGTTAAAAAATTAAAGAATTCGTATCGTATGTTCTCTCATCATACCCTGTCTGGTACCTTCCACCACGTTGGACTCGCTGGAAAGCCGCCTCTTTGAGGCAATAATAGAAAGCCTTGGAAAATACACTGGTCTGAGTCTCACCTGAGTCTCCTCACCAGCTCCATTCCTGCCTGACTCAGTCTCTCTAGGCCTCAGTTTTCTTATTTCAAAAATGAGGGACAAAGTCTTTGATCCTTAAGACTCCTTCCGACTAAAATTCCACTAAGTCTTTTCTCCCCGAAGAAATACTGCTGTTGAATTTTTATTTTATTTTATTTTTTTAAAGATTTAGTTTATTGATTTTTGACAGAGAAACAGAGACAGAGAGAGACAGAGAGAAGGGGGAGGGCCCAAAGCAGTCTCCATAGTTGACATTAGTTTTCCATATAGTTTCACTCCACAGGTGGGCACAGGGCTGCGCAGGGCAGGAACTGGGCCGGGAGCCTCCCGCATAGGCCCCGGCAAGAACTGAACTGGGGGCACAGCCCAGCTCAGCATGTGGGTCCACATGGGCCTGGGCCGGGATTCGATCCCCGGTCCCTGGGGCTGCAAAGTGAGCGCTTAACTCACTGAGCCATCCCGGCTTCCCCTGTTGAATTTTAAAATGCATTTCTTTTTTAATGGAAGAAGGAGAGCTGAAATTAGCTGGAAAGCTATATTCTTGGAAAGTATAGACAGCCTGTTAGATGTTTTTGAGATTCGGTTAAAAAAAAAAAGAAAAAGAAAAACTAAAGCATCGTGCCCGTGTAAAACATTGCCATTCTCAGCAAAGGCAGTCTGGGAAACGTACTTAAACTTCTGCAAGGTCACTAAGTCTTCCTTAGCGCGAGGCGCATGAAGAAAGTGATGCTTTGGAGTTGAGTGGGGTAACCAGGGCTGCAGGACAATGAACCAGCCAGCCGCTTGTTTTTCCCTCCTGAACAAACAGGTCTCCACCTGGGAACGCGCTCCGGATGAGGAGCAGGACAGGCCCGGGAGGGAAGTCTCCCTGGTTCCTGGCCTCCTACCTGCAGGTCCGGCTGATTCCTCCCCGGCTCTCAGGGTCTGAGAGGGCGCTGTGACTCCTCCCTCCTCCCTCCTCCCTCCTCCCTCCTCCCTCTCCCCTCCCTCCTCCCTCCTCCCTCCTCCCCTCTCCC